>OW240914.1:356777806-356807514 GCA_933207985.1 Pelobates cultripes
TGTGTCTGTCTGTGTGTGACTGTCTGCCTGTGTGTGTGTGACTGTCTGCCTGTGTGTGTGTGTGTGTGTGTGTGACTGTCTGCCTATGTGTATGTATGTGTGTGTGGCTGTCTGCCTGTGTGTGTGTGACTGTCTGTGTGTGTGACTGTCTGTCTGTGTGTGGCTGTCTGCCTGTGTGTGTGTGTGTGGCTGTCTGCCAGTGTGTGTGTGTCACTGTCTGCTTGTTTGACTGTCTCTGTGTACACAGTGTAGCGGGTTACCCCTGCTATTAATAAATTAACAGACCCATTTCTCTCCCAGTAACTGGACGACACACAATTCCAGGGGTACAACAACACACACGTGGCTTTATACTTTACCCATGCAAGGGATGGAACACACATGAAGACAATGTCCCCTCCCAACGTCCTCCCCCTCATGGGGGTTGTATAATGGAACTTGAACCATTGTCCCCTGTTTCTTCCACTAGTGTCCTCTCCCAGGGCCCTCCCCCGACCTGGGGTCTTCTTTCCAAAAGTCTCTGTATCTGGGTGTCGTAGCACGGGAAACTTCCCACCTCTTTGTCTCCCAGTGACAGAGAGCCCGCCACCCTCTGCCATTGTCCCCAAAGGATGTCCCCACCAATCTCAGGGTCCCCCCAGACCAGTAAGCGCCACTAACAGCCACCGTTCGTGGGGTCCCTGTGTAGAACCAGGCAAGGGAAGTGTCTCCTTTCGGGACATGAATGCTCCCCTGGCCGCCATTTGCATATATATTTATGGCGGCCACCCAGGGAAGCACTCATTAATTACTTCTCTTGTGGTTTCACACTATGTGGCGGGTTGCCAACGTTCTAATGGATTGGTGTGATCATTCCAATGGGTGCCGGGGATATCCTCGTTCGGTGGGAAGAAATCCGCGAATGCTCCTCCTGGATGTCGTTCGTCTAATGAATGGGCTGCCACCCAGGGGAGGCACGCGCAGAGGCTTCCCTTGTGTTTTGTGGTTTTGACACTTTTCAATTATGAAGTGCGAACTTTCTAAAACCACATTCTAAATAGGATTGTGTGGTGGTCAGGTAGTTCTACAAACACAACAATGGAAACACAGGGTCAAGATAGGGAAAACACAGGAAAGGGATGTCAGGACAGTAACACACATTGCAGGGTAAACCGGGGCAGTTCACAGTTTAGCGGGGGTTCTGCTACACACAGCCCTGTAACATGGATACATTATTATACAGTGTGACGAAAACAACTTCACCACTGGTTTTTGGAGGGGCCTGTTTGCCAGCCTCCAATCCTGGGACTATGGGCCCTGTGATAACCCATGTTTCTGCCCCTTGGACTTTTAACTGGAACAGATTCATCTTAAATTGTCCAGCAGTGTTTTGTCGTCGAGTGAATGGAACTGTTTTGGGCATGGGACCATGTGCACGGTGGGGCAAAAATAAGATTTCCAGCAAATTCCTGAACCGATCTGGGTGATTTTTAGATATATTTTGGGGATATGTTGTATTTTAGGGTACTTTTGGGGGTTTGTAAAAATTTATGTTTTTTCTGCGTAGAGTTAATTGAGTTAGTCCATTGTCTTCGTTAATTATATCACATGCAGAGGGGAGAGATTGTGTACACTGTATGGGAGTGACTGAAACTTGCCTGGTTCTATTATTGGCTTGCTGTTCCTGTGTCCCTGTGCCCCACAAGGTCCACCTGGGTGGTAACTGTAGCGGATGGCACTGGGCTGTCCTGAGAATTACATATGTTTTGAATGCATTCGGGTAAATGGCAAAGTTATATGTGTTAAATGTATTGTATTCGTCTGATTGTTCGGTAGTTTCATTCCCTTAGTTTGTTCGAATGAAACTACCGAACAGTCAGACCTCCCCTGTGTGAAGTGTGCCTTCAATTACCCGTTGCAACATTGTTGCGAACGGGTAATTGACAAGCTGAGTAGCAGTCCTTTGTTCTCGGGGGTGGCCGCCATTCAGGAAACGAACACGTGGTGGCGACCATTTTAAAACTCCCGAACAGCGGTGTTTTGCCGTCGAGTGTCTGGAAGTCAAATCGGACACTCGACTAGGCGAACACCGCTGAGACCTCCACAAGCCCGGTCCGTTCGGTTCCAAACTACCGAACGGCCCCTCGTTCGGTAGATAGAAACAACCGAACAAGGGTGTTACGACACTCATCGCCAGGTAGATGAAGCCGCCGTTTAGTGAATAATCCCCCTCTCCAGAAATGCAGTTTCTATCCAGCCGACCGCCAAACTCCCGAACGAAGTTCACGAACGCGGCAACTCCCGATCAGCAAAACAGTCGAACGCCTTCCACAGCTAGAAATAATGAAAGCGCTGTCCCAGTAATAATTCTCCCACAAACGAGACCAAGCTCCGTCTTGAGGGTCAAATAAGGATCTCTTTAATGGGGGCTACCTGCCCGGCATTTATGCAGGTCTCCACAAGGTGGACACTCCCCGAGGGGACCTTGTGGAAGACTGTAAAACATATTGAACAGTAGCCAATCGCAGTGGCTTCAATATAAGCCCTTCCCATCTTACCCATAAACCCTTCTTCTCTACCCCGAAGATAATTAGGAAGAAACCTAATTATCTCCCAGGATAGAGATAATCGCCATTTTAAAATACAGCAAGAAAAATACATTAAAATATATAACTGAAGAAATACCGAATGAATATAGTTCGTGTAACGTATCCCCAGACAGCCTGGATCTGAGTGCATATTTCTACCGAATAGCGCTCAGATCCGATGTATCTAGTCGAATTGCCATGAAGTCAAAGTCTTTCACCAGTCCTTCGGTATACGAATGACTCCATGGGACGGCTATCTGGGTAAAGGTCCATACGAATGTATAAAACTCCCGAACAGACCAGCGTTCGTGCGCCTCGCCGAAATAGAAGGTGGGCAGCAGCTTCCAGCGGTGTTCGGTAGATTAAAGTGTCCGTTTTTAGTTCCATAGAATTTGTACCGAACACCGCTACGCTTCCTCGTGTCCCAAAATGGCCGCCGCCTCATGGTCGGCATGCGAACGACGACCACCCGTACGAATGGAATGGAGAGGTGTCTGCGGTTAACCACAACGTTCTAATTGGGGCCAAGAGGTTAACCAGCAGCACACTCCTCTCCTGGGTGGTCGTTCGTTCGGTAGTTTCAATCGGTATTTTGTAATCACACGAACAGGGGCATACGGACAGGAAATCCAGCGAAAACAAAGGGTAACAGACGAACCAGCAATACAGATGAATCTGTCACAAAGGGGATTCAGGCAAACCCTCCCTAGTCTCTGTAGCTGGAGGCTTTTGTGCAGTTTGTTCCCTTACTCCAGGACCGACCGCAGGGCCCCATCGCATGGAACCCCATTCGGCTGTTCTTTCCAGTGCGGTCGGTCATTTTATTCCCTCCATAAATTTCCCAAACCCCTGGTCCGACCTGGGTGATTTTTGGATATGTTGTTCACCCAGATCAGGGCTACCAGGGGATGTATAATTTAAAGTGGTACCCCTAGGTTTAGGGGTACATCCAGAAACGGGGGGGAATTGGTGTCCTGGATAAGGGGATTATGATGCAGGCTGAGGGGAGGAGATGCGTGGGAGCTTACCAGAGCAGGATTGGCTACAGTACAAATTAATGGAAATCCCTCCCTTGCATGGAAGCAGGCTTTATAAGGCCACTGTCTGAATAAATCTTTAGTTCTGCTCCTGATACTGTGTGTCGTCCAGTTATTGGGAGTGCTGTTGGGATACTACTGTATTGTTTTACCTGCTGGATACCTTGCCTATGGATTTATAATTACTTGTTCCTGAGCCTCACTGGGATCTACAAGTGGAGGTAGGCTATGAAATACTAGCTCTCCGATAGTAACCTTGTGGGGAAAACTGTATAAAAGACCAAGCTATTCAATAAACCCTCAGATCTGCTGAGTTCCTGTTTTACCCTCAACATAGAGCCTCGTCTCATGTGTGGGGGAAAGGCTGTATCTACACCAGGGATTGCTATACTATGTATACTCCCCATGGCTATAATCACTAAGCTCTTTTAAGAGTTCCTGCTTGACTCTCTGGAGGAGAGGTTCACCCACTGGAACCTGGAGCCTTGTCGTAGGTCCAGGGTGGGTAGAGGATGGCGAGTTCCCAGCCAAGCTGTAACGCTGGAAGTGGGGACTGTGGTGCTGATGGTGTCTGGTGGAGTGCTTGGAGTCCTCAGGGAGCACTAGGAGCATCCGTTGGCAGAGGTACCCAACCGGGTGTAGTCCAGTCCTAGCCCCCTGTGCAGTCCAGTCCTCGCCCCCTGTGTAGTCCAGTCCCTGTGTAGTCCAGTCCTAGCCCCCTGTGCAGTACAGTCCTAGCCCCCTGTGCAGTACAGTCCTAGCCCCCTGTACAGTCCAGTTCTAGCCCCCTGTGTAGTACAGTCCTCGCCCCCTGTGTAGTCCAGTCACTGTGTAATCCAGTCCTAGCCCCCTGTACAGTCCAGTTCTAGTCCCCTGTATAGTCCAGTCCTTGCCCTCTGTGTAGTCCAATTCTAACCCCCTGTGCAGTCCAGTCCTAGCCCACTGTGCAGTACAGTTCTAGTCCCCTGTGTAGTTCAGTCCTTGCCCACTGTGTAGTCCAATTCTAACCCCCTGTGCAGTCCAATTCTAGTCCCCTGTGTAGTCCAGTCCTAGCACCCTGTGTAGTCCAGTCCTTGCCCACTGTGCAGTCCAATTCTAGTCCCCTGTGTAGTCCAGTCCTAGCACCCTGTGTAGTTCAGTCCCTGTGCAGTCCAGTCCTAGCCCCCTGTGTAGTCCAGTCCTTGCCCACTGTGCAGTCCAGTTCTAGTCCCCTGTGTAGTCCAATACCCTGTAGTCCCCCCTGTGTAGTCCAATACCCTGTGTAGTCCCCCCTGTGTAGTCCAATACCCTGTGTAGTCCCCCCTGTGTAGTTCAATACCCTGTGTAGTCCCACCCTGGCCCCCTGGGAGTTTGTGACTTACTATACATTGTATGGCAGGCACACAGTAATAGCCAGGTACTGCAGCCCAGAACAAGCCCTGACTCTGCCCTAAGATCTGCTTCCTTCCAGCTGTGTCCCAACTCCAAATAAGTGAGGAGTCTGGAGTCTGACTGAGAGGAAACCAGAGAGGAGAGATCTGATCTCAGAGTCTAAAAATACCCCTCCTGAGCTTGCTGCCTGCCAGCCTCTAACTGCCCCAGGGTAAGAAAGACTCCTCTAACTGCCCCAGGGTAAGTCCAGGGTCTGGGGTTGGGGGTGTGAGAGGAAGTGGGGATCAGGGCTGAGCTCTTTAACCCTTTAATCCCCTCACTGGGGGGGATATAGACTCGCATGCTTTCCTTAGTTTAATAATAATTTAATAATATTTCCCAGCCTTGTTTTATTGTATCGTGTGCTGTTATTATACTTTTGTTGTTGTTACAATTTATCCTATTTACAGACAGACACATGGAGAGCTGTATTATCACACAGCTTGCTGTATAACCCCCCTGTAATACAGCGCTATGGTATATGTGCCATCCTGTACACAACACATAATATCACTGACCTTTATTTTATGGCTGCTGGTGAGGTAGCTAAATACAGCACTACACAACAAACAATCCACTAGTGAAATGATAACTAGACTGGAGTGTGTGCCAGTCTGTATACTGTGTGCCAGTATATACATTGTGTGCCAGTCTGTATACTGAGGGCCAGTCTATACATTGTGTGCCAGTCTGTATACTGTGTGCCAGTCTGTACATTGTGTGCCAGTCTGTATACTGAGGGCCAGTCTATACATTGTGTGCCAGTCTGTATACTGTGTGCCAGTATATACATTGTGTGCCAGTCTGTATACTGAGGGCCAGTCTATACATTGTGTGCCAGTCTGTATACTGTGTGCCAGTCTGTACATTGTGTGCCAGTCTGTATACTGTGTGCCAGTCTATACATTGTGTGCCAGTCTATATACTGAGGGCAAGTCTATACATTGTGTGCCAGTCTATACATTGTGTGCCAGTTTATACACTGTGTGCCAGTTTATACATTTTGGGCCAGTTTATACATTGTGAGCCAGTTTATATACTGTGTGCCAGTCTATATATTGTGTACCAGTTTATATACTGTGTGCCAGTTTATACATTGTGTGCCAGTTTATATACTGTGTGCCAGTTTATATATTGTGTGCCAGTCTATACATTATGTGCCAGTCTATACATTGTGTACCAGTTTATATACTGTGTGCCAGTCTATACATTGTGAGCCAGTTTATATACTGTGTGCCAGTTTATACATTGTGTGCCAGTTTATACACTGTGTGCCAGTCTATACATTGTGTGCCAGTTTATATGTTGTGTGCCAGTCTATACATTGTGAGCCAGTTGATATACTGTGTGCCAGTTTATATACTGTGTGCCAGTCTATACATTGTGTACCAGTTTATATACTGTGTGCCAGTTTATACATTGTGTGCCAGTTTATATACTGTGTGCCAGTTTATACATTGTGTGCCAGTATATATACTGTGTGCCAGTTTATATATTGTGTGCCAGTCTATACATTGTGTACCAGTCTATACATTGTGTACCAGTTTATATACTGTGTGCCAGTTTATACATTGTGTGCCAGTTTATATACTGTGTGGCAGTTTATATACTGTGTGCCAGTTTATACATTGTGTGCCAGTTTATATACTATGTGCCAGTTTATACGTTGTGTGCCAGCAGGGCCGCCATCAGAAATGATGGGGCCCCTAACACAGCTCAAGGTCTGGGCCCCCGGGTGCCTGCCTCCAAGCCCCACCTCCAAATACTTCCATCGCTGGACTTCCATCGTTGCCTGCGTTTGGTTTTATGCAACTGTATCACATGTTAACTATGGATCCGTTCGGTATTTTATGCACTTTTATACTCCAGAAAGAGACCGACCGTTAGCACTGATTTCATGGAACTGTTTTGGCATAGGACCATGTGGGGTTTCAATGGATTTTGGGGGTACTTTTGGGATGTTTATAAATTGTACGTTTTTTTTGTGCCTGAGAGATAATTTAATTATATTTTTGCTGTCCTGGATCTGCTACCTGCCTTTGAGCCACTGCAGTTCCGATTCTTTCGAGCTGTTTTAGCCCTATTATTCCTGGCTATGTCTGCAGCACTGGGGGCTGGACGTATTCTATGGTCATTGCTGTGCTTCACCTGATACTGATCATTCATCTGCTGGGTATATAAACTGCCCCTCCTGGAGAACATTATCTAGTCTTTGGTCCTGGTGTATGTGTTCAGTTCCTGTTTTCTAGTCTCCTGAACTTATATTCCATATTGACCCTGGCTTCTGACTTCGGCTGCACTTCATTTATCCTGACCTCTGGCATCCCTTGACTTTGGCTACACTTCATTTATCCTGACCCCTGGCATCCTTTGACTTCGGCTATCCCTTGACTATCCTGCTGTATGTTAACTTGTCAGTACTGCTTTGGAACACCTTTCCTGCACAGCCTACGTGCACAAGTTCACAGTCCAGGTAGCTTCTTATTTGGTCACCTTGGACTGTGTCTATCTGCAAGGGTGAGCAAACATATCTGCGCTACAGACTCCCACCTCGGGTAAGACCCTGACACAAAGGATCATGAGGGATTTCCCTGTATTCTTTTATCAGAAACCACTTGCAGGGACTTTTGCATAAAAGGCAGTGTGTGGCCTCTAATAAACAGATGACTCCTTGCATTAAGCCTTGGCTCGTGTGTGGGGGGAACAGCTATACTGCTATATCACTTGCTCTTTTACTGGCTATACAGCGATACTCTCTTGGAGGAGAGGTTTTTCCACTGGGAGCTGGATCCAGGTGTTTGGTCCAGGGTGGGAAGAGACGGCGAGACTACAGCCAAGCTGCAGTGGCTAAGGGGACTATGGTGCTTATGGTGTCCGGTGCGGTGCTTATAGTACTCAGTGATATTAGGAAGCACGATTGGCGGAGGTACCCAGTACTGGTGCCAGGCGGCCCGCCACACCATGTATCCTAACAAAATGTCCAGGTCATCTGGCAGAAAAAACAGCCTCAAAAACATTAAAGAGCCACCAATATATTTAACTTTGGACAAGAGATACTTTCCATATGGCTACCTCTCTTTGTCCGCTAAACCCACCTCTTTGTTAATTGCCAAAAAGTTCTATTTTATTTTCATCTGAGCATAGAACCTGATATTCTTTGTAGTTCCAGTAGCGTCCGGCAAACTGAAGGCACTTGTTTGTTTGTGGATGAAAGTAGAGTCTATTTCCATGAAACCATTCTAAACAACTTGTGTTGATGTAGGCAGTGATGTATTTACCACAAGGCATTTGCCTTGGGTGGCACTTTTCAGGGGGCGACAAAAAATGCTGCCTCCAAATGCCCAGGCAAATACCTTGTCAACCTTGTTTTATGGGGCCTGGGAGCTGGCCTGCTAGCCACCTTTTGGGCCCCCCAGGGCAAACAGTCAGTTATGTTCTGGGTGGGCGGCGAGGGAGCGCTGAACTGTGAGTTCTCCCTGCTCAGCTCCCTTGCGTGCCCAGCAGTGATGCTGGGAGCTGGAATATGACATCACTCTGCGGCGCGCGAGGGAGTTGAGCAGATAGATCATGGCTCCCTTACTACTAGCTTAGCGTGCCCGCCCACCTGCCGTCTGCCCAGTAGCCCCACTGGACCCCAGGGAAGGAAAAAAATAACAATTTGTGAGTGTTGGGGGAAAATGTGTCTGTGTGTCTATCAATCAGTGAATGTGTGTGTCTGTCAGTGAGTGCGACTGTCGATGAATGAATGTGTGTGTATATCTGTGCGTGTGTGTGTGCCTGTGAATGAGTGTCTGAGAGATGTGTGTATGTCTGTCTCTCACTCACAGACAGACACATACACTCGCAGTGTTTGTGAGTGATAGTGTGTGTGTCTGTCAGTATGTGTCAAAACAGTGAATGTGTGTGTCTGAGTGATTGTGTGTGTTAGTCTTCAACAGAAAGAGGTGTGACCTTGACGGGAATGGGTGGAGCAAATTCAAATTAGAGGGTGCCCGAGTTCTGTTATGAGCAGCACAAATCTAAAAAAACACACTGGATGTAGGTGAGGTTGGATTGTAGTTTTGTAGACTTTCTCACTCCAAGGCGCAACTACCGTCTGTAATTCTCCAGCTGTGATCCTTGAACTGTACTCTTCACAGTGTGTTGAGACAATACAGACACAAGTCCTCTTTCACGTTGATTCTTAACATTTCCAGTTGATTGGAACTTAGTTATTGCCCTGATGGTGGAAATGGACATTTTCTTATAGCCATTTGCCATTTTGTAAAGCTTAAAGGGACTCTCCAGTGCCCGCCAATGCTCCTTCCCCGCCGACATCCCCCGGCAGGGTGAGACCTATTGCGCATGCGTGGCCGCCGGCGGGGTGAAACCTATTGCGCATGCACGACCGCTGACGGGGTGAGATCTAATGCGCATGCGCAGCAATGCCACGCACGCCCATTAGACCTCCCCATAGGAAGGCATTGAAAATGCTTTTCAATGCTTTCCTACGGGGATCTCAGCGACGCTGGAGGTCCTCACACAGCGTGAGGACGTCCAGCGACGCTCTAGCACACGGAATGTGTGCTATAATACCAGAAGTGCCCTCTAGTAGACAGCCACTAGAGGTGGAGTTAACCCTGCAAGGTAATTATTGCAGTTTTATGAAAACTGCAATAATTACACTTGCAGGGTTAAGGGTAGTGGGAGTCGGTGCTCAGACCACTCCAATGGGCAGAAGTGGTCTGGGTGCCTGGAGTGTCCCTTTAACAACCTTTTGCTGCACATCTCAGCTATATTCCATAGTTTTACCCAATGTGATGAATAACTGAGGGAATTTGGCCTGCGTGTTTCCGCTGTGAAACAGGAAGTCATGGTTGAGCAATTTCCTGTTCCTAGTCGCCCAGGTTTACTAGCATGGAAAATATCAATAGGAATATTCTGCAAATATATTTTTCTCATATGAATCGTCAATAAGTTCACAAAGATTTTTTAGGATTTTGGATAAACCTGTGTTGTGTTTGCAATTGTTTGATATCTATAACAACATAATATTTATTTTGTGTATACAGTATATTGGACAAAAGATTAAAAGGTTAAACAATAAAAGACCATTTTCGCAGCCTTCTTTGTTCACATCTACCAAGGGTGGCAATATTAGCGGAGGGCAATGTAGATTAGTCAGTCCATATTATAAGCTGTAGATGAGTTGGTCCATATAATAAGCTGTAAATTGCCCGGTCCATATATAAAGCTGTAAATTAGTCAGTCCATATAATATACTATAGATTAGTTAGTTAATATAATAAACTGTAGTTTAGTTGGTCCATATAATAAGCTGTAGATTGTTCAGTCCATATAATAAGCTGTAGTTTAGTTGGTCCATATAATAAGCTGTAGATTGTTCAGTCCATATAATAAGCTGTAGATTGTTCAGTCCATATAATAAGCTGTAAATTGCCCGGTCCATATATAAAGCTGTAGATTAGTCAGTCCATATAATAAGCTGTAGATGAGTCGGTCCATATAAAAAACTGTGGTTTAGTCAGTCCCTAAAATAAGCTGTAGATTAGACTGTCCAAATCTTAAACTGTAGATTGCGCAGACTGCCACGATCTAATGAATTCTCTTTGTGATTTTCAGTCCGGCTCTCTCGAAGCAATGAACCTTTCATTCTGTGGAAATGATTTAAACTCCTCGTACAATGTGAACAGTGGGGTGTTAAACAATATTTGTTTCCTGGATGCCTTAAATTTGGTCCCGCATGTTCTTCTTTTATTTATAACATTTCCAATACTATTTATAGGTGAGTATCTCCCTAACACACCGTTATTATTCCCTGTGCTAGTAAACGTTTTACCCGTTATCATTCCCAGTGTTGTGCTAGTACTAGTTTTACCCGTTATCATTCACAGTGTTGTGCTAGTACTAGTTTTACCCGTTATCATTCACAGTGTTGTGTTAGTAATTGTTTTACCCGTTATCATTCCCAGTGTTGTGCTAGTACTAGTTTTACCCGTTATCATTCACAGTGTTGTGCTAGTACTAGTTTTACCCGTTATCATTCACAGTGTTGTGTTAGTAATTGTTTTACCCGTTATCATTCACAGTGTTGTGCTAGTACTAGTTTTACCCGTTATCATTCACAGTTTTGTGCTAGTACTAGTTTTACCCGTTATCATTCACAGTGTTGTGCTAGTACTAGTTTTACCCGTTATCATTCACAGTGTTGTGTTAGTAATTGTTTTACCCGTTATCATTCACAGTGTTGTGCTAGTACTAGTTTTACCCGTTATCATTCACAGTTTTGTGCTAGTACTAGTTTTATCCGTTATCATTCACTCTGTTGTGCTAGTAAACGTTTTACCCATTATCATTCACTGTGTTAGTAATTGTTTTATCCGTTATCATTCACAGTGTTGTGTTAGTAATTGTTTTACCCGTTATCATTCACTGTGTTGTGTTAGTAATTGTTTTACCCGTTATCATTCCCTGTGTTGTGTTAGTAATTGTTTTACCCGTTATCATTCCCTGTGTTGTGTTAGTAATTGTTTTATCCGTTATCATTCCCTGTGTTGTGTTAGTAATTGTTTTATCCGTTATCATTCACAGTGTTGTGTTAGTAATTGTTTTACCCGTTATCATTCACAGTGTTGTGTTAGTAATTGTTTTACCCGTTATCATTCCCTGTGTTGTGTTAGTAATTGTTTTATCCGTTATCATTAACAGTGTTGTGTTAGTAATTGTTTTACCCGTTATCATTCACAGTGTTGAGTTAGTAATTGTTTTACCCGTTATCATTCACAGTGTTGAGTTAGTAATTGTTTTACCCGTTATCATTCACAGTGTTGTGTTAGTAATTGTTTTATCCGTTATCATTAACAGTGTTGTGTTAGTAATTGTTTTATCCGTTATCATTCACAGTGTTGTGTTAGTAATTGTTTTACCCGTTATCATTCCCTGTGTTAGTAATTGTTTTACCCGTTATCATTCACTGTGTTGTGTTAGTAATTGTTTTACCCGTTATCATTCACTGTGTTAGTAATTGTTTTACCCGTTATCATTCACAGTGTTGTGTTAGTAATTGTTTTACCCGTTATCATTCACTGTTAGTAATTGTTTTACCTGTAGTGTACTCCTGCTGCTAGGTTTATGGGAACTGATTCTCTATATGGAGACATGCCCAGTATAGAGTGTTAGCTCTGTGGCAGATGGATAGCTGAGTACAGCCTCGATCACTGAGGAATTTACTATCTTTTATAGCTGTGTGATCCCCAAATCCTCATCGACTTTACTGAACACAACCTACATACACTTATCAGCCACAATATTAAAACCACCTGCCTAATATGGTGCATCAATGGGCCTTGGGCGTCTGTAACCCTGACGCTCATTCACTGGTTGTCCTTCCTTGCACCACTTTTGGTAGGTACTATAACCACTGCATACCGGGAACACCCCACAAGACCTGTACTTTTGGAGATGCAAAAATCCCAGACACCCCACGTTCCTTCCGACATTATGAAAAGCTCTCTTACATTAAGCAGTGAGTTTAGGTGAATCTCAGATAACAGAGGTTTCTTTTAACTGGTTTTGAGATGTCTGGCCTGTTTTAGCCCTGATTAAATGTTTTTTTGGCCATCTTTTAAAATACTTAATATTCTAAGATTTTGATATATTAGTATTATATTTCTATATATTATATAATTTTCATATTTGGAAAAAGCATTTTAGAAGTTTACCCACAAATGTTAAATCATTTGAAACAATTTTCCAACAATAGTAAATTGAGGTTTTAGACAGCAAATAATTAATGATATAAAATGATTTGTTACTACAAAGGTGTTGATACTGTGTTTTTATATTTTACTAATTGGGTGTAAATGTCACCATTGTCGATTTGTGTTAAATGGTCTTTCAGAGGTTTTCAATCCAGTAATCCTTCTGTTCCATTCTGTCACCAATTACCGCCAGTAAAGGGTTAAAGCAGCCACGTTAACGATTCAATGTAACTCAAGCATTTCTCATTAAATCACATTAATATCAGGAATGAAACCAGCACGGAGATTCCCTTCATCCCAGAGTATAAAAGACTTGTGGATCGGGGAACCTCTATTGGAACTATGTTTTGAATCTCAGATAGTGATTATATCAGCGGTATTTACTAAGGTGAGAATTCAAAGCGAACCAAAGTAAATGTCAAATTCCAGTTTGGCTGTTGGAATTCTCACCTTAGTAAATAACTCTGCTTGTGTATTAGCGTATCGTGTGCTACGTTAGATTTACTTACTCCATGTTTCTCATTGTGGTCTAACTGTCACATTTGTGCAATTTTCAGGCTGGGGAAGCCAAAGCTCCAAGGTCCAAATTCACCACAACACGTGGCTGCACTTCCCGGGCCATAACCCACGATGGGTGCTAACCTTCATCCTATTGTTTGTCCATGTCTGCGAGATTGCAGAGGGCATCGTGTCAGAAGCGTGAGTTCACATGGAATAAACACGTTTAAAAAAAAAACTGTTACATGTCAGGAAACCAAAAATCTGAACTTTCAGTTATTGCGTAATTACTTGATAAATTGTATGTTACAACTGTGATTGTTTTATTTTATTTATTACCTTACACAAAGTAACAAAAAAGGGATAAAAGCTTTTACCATAATGAAAGAATGGAACGCTTTTACCATAATGACAGAATGGAACGCTTTTACCATAATGACAGAATGGAACGCTTTTACCATAATGACAGAATGGAACGCTTTTACCATAATGACAGAATGGAACGTTTTTACCATAATGACAGAATGGAACGCTTTTACCATAATGACAGAATGGAACGCTTTTACCATAATGACAGAATGGAACGCTTTTACCATAATGATAGAATGGAACGCTTTTACCATAATGACAGAATGGAACGCTTTTACCATAATGACAGAATGGACAGAATGGAACGCTTTTACCATAATGACAGAATGGAACGCTTTTACCATAATGACAGAATGTAACGCTTTTACCATAATGATAGAATGGAACGCTTTTACCATAATGACAGAATGGAACGCTTTTACCATAATGACAGAATGGAACGCTTTTACCATAATGACAGAATGGAACGCTTTTACCATAATGACAGAATGGAACGCTTTTACCATAATGACAGAATGTAACGCTTTTACCATAATGACAGAATGGAATGCTTTTACCATAATGACAGAATGGAACGTTTTTATCATAATGACAGAATGGAACGCTTTTACCATAATGACAGAATGGAACGCTTTTACCATAATGACAGAATGGAATGCTTTTACCATAATGACAGAATGGAACGCTTTTACCATAATGACAGAATGGAACGTTTTTACCATAATGACAGAATGGAACGCTTTTACCACAATGATAGAATGAAGCGCTTTTACCATAATGACAGAAGATAACGCTTTTACCATAATGACAGAATGTAATGCTTTTACCATAATGACAGAATGGAACGCTTTTACCATAATGACAGAATGGAACGCTTTTACCATAATGACAGAATGGAATGCTTTTACCACAATGACAGAATGGAACGCTTTTACCATAATGACAGAAGGTAACGCTTTTACCATAATGACAGAATGGAACGCTTTTACCATAATGACAGAATGGAACGCTTTTACCATAATGACAGAATGAAGCGCTTTTACCACAATGATAGAATGAAGCGCTTTTACCACAATGATAGAATGGGCTAAGGCTCGTTATTGACTGCCACAGCCTAACGCGGCACTGTGACTCCAAACTTACCTTTCCTCAATCGTTTCCTCTTCTCTCAAAAGTCGTTTTTTTCTTTTCTTCCTTTCTGATCTAGTTTTCTTTAAAACAAGGACTACTTTGTCTTGTGCATTTTTCCTATGCCTGAAGTTATCTGACACAAGGAGGCGCCGGCTCCATTTTTTGTGTCAGAGAAAGTTTTCCCACAATACTCACCCTCCTCAGTGTTCTCACGTGAACTGCATTCGCCATTTCTGGGCGTCCTGGAATTAAGACGAGCTTACAAACTTTAGTCCGAAAAGAAAGTCCTCAGTTTTTCCATTTGTGTTTGGACAAAATTCAGGAATTATTTATGGTTTGGAATTTCATTTGAAGACGTTTAGCAGATAACCCCCCAAATTGGTACCCGGTGGGATTTCCATGTAATATAATAGAAATCCCACAAATATTACGGAGCGATCAGCCAACTTTATCAGCCAACTCACAAGGCATGGGTGGGGGCTGGAGGGGGACACTATGTCCCCCCAGTTAATTATTATAATAGGTGCCCACCTGGCACAGCTCCCTATTTATTGTATTTGGGGGGTGGGGGCTATTGTTTTTCACAATAGTGAGCAGTCACTGGCTGCTCACTGTTTAGCAGACCTGCCCATACTCGCAGCTCAGCAATTAGGGGCAGGAGGGGATATTAACCTTCCTTATACTAATATGAGGTCATATTGATCCCTATTGAGAGAGCGAAGGGGAGCATAGCTCCCTGTGGTTTCTATTTTTACTCATTACAAGGAAGGAGCTGTGAGCCGGTAGTAATAATGTGAGCACTGTAATAAACAAAAATAAAAAAAATGAAGAAAGACCAAACACACATACACTACCCGATACACACACTGTCCCCCATACACACACTCTACACACATACACTACCCGATACACACACACTGCCCCCATACACTGCCGCCCCATACACACACATACACTGCAATACTCACACACACATACTGTCCCACACATACACTGCCACCCTCACACACACACACTGCGCACACACTGTCCCCCTCACACACACACACACACTGCACCACTCACACACACCACTGCTCCTATGCCCTACTACAGCCCCATTTCCCAGCAGACCTCAGGTAAGTTGTCAAACTGTTCTTAAACGGTTTGACTACTTACTCTGGGAGGGGGTCCTGGCACTATTGACACCATAACCACTACACTGAGCTGTAGTGGTTATTGTGTCTGGATTATTTCTTTAAATAATCTACAAGTGCCCCTCCCGAGATCAGGCTCTGGATCCGCCACTGCATGGGGGAACAATAAAATATAAAGGACTCAGGAGGGAGTTAAACACAGATGCAGCCATGACAGTGCCGCTTTTATCGCCAGGGATTGTCTGAACAGGTGATCCAGTTTGGTAGGTTCTAACTGGCTGAACATGGGATCCAGTTTGATAGGTTCTGACTGGCTGAACATGGGATCCAGTTTGATAGGTTCTGATTGGCTGAATATGGGGTCCAGTTTGGTAGGTTCTGGTTGGCTGAATATGGGATCCAGTTTGGTAGGTTCTGATTGGCTGAATATGGGATCCAGTTTGATAGGTTCTGATTGGCTGAATATGGAAACCAGTTTGGTAGGTTCTGATTGGCTGAATATGGAATCCAGTTTGGTAGGTTCTGATTGGCTGAATATGGGATCCAGTTTGGTAGGTTCTGATTTGCTGAATATGGAATCCAGTTTGGTAGGTTCTGATTGGCTGAATATGGGATCCAGTTTGGTAGGTTCTGATTGGCTGAATATGGGATCCAGTTTGGTAGGTTCTGATTGGCTGAATATGGGATCCAGTTTGGTAGGTTCTGATTGGCTGAATATGGGATCCAGTTTGGTAGGTTCTGATTGGCTGAATATGGGATCTAGTTTGGTAGGTTCTGATTGGCTGAACATGGGATCCAGTTTTGGTAGGTTCTGATTGGCTGAATATGGGATCCAGTTTGGTAGGTTCTGATTGGCTGAATATGGGATCCAGTTTGGTAGGTTCTGATTGGCTGAATATGGGATCCAGTTTGGTAGGTTCCGATTGGCTGAATATGGGATCCAGTTTGGTAGGTTCTGGTTGGCTGAATATGGGATCCAGTTTGGTAGGTTCTGGTTGGCTGAATATGGGATCCAGTTTGGTAGGTTCTGGTTGGCTGAACATGGAATCCAGTTTGGTAGGTTCTGATTGGCTGAATATGGAATCCAGTTTGGTAGGTTCTGATTGGCTGAACATGGAATCCAGTTTGGTAGGTTCTGATTGGCTGAACATGGAATCCAGTTTGGTAGGTTCTGATTGGATGAACAAAATAGTTTTTGCTCACTTGTGCCATTGCAGGGTCCACTACACCTGTACAGCCAGGGGCGAGCTGGGGCGGGGGACAGGGAGGCAATTGCATTAGTTCATATGGCAGATCATATGGGTGGGGCATTGTGATGCCACATGGGGGGGCGGCAAATTTTTATTTTGCCTAGGGCGGCAAAAATCCTTGCACCGGCTCTGATCCTGGGCAGGTGCACCAGTCTACTGGTGACCCACAGGAGGGGAGTGCACTGATTGCACTGCACTCTCCTCCTGCCAAGACCCGTCTTTACCGCAGTGCAAGTGCCCTCTGCCCCTAATTTACAGTGGCTCACACTCACAGCATGCAGAGCCTGGAGCCCTTTGCAGAGACGGGAACAAAGAGGTTCTGCAGCAGCTGGACGTCCTGCAAGCATTACATTAAACAGCTGTTCCCCATGCAGTCACAGGTGGCGCTGTGCTGGGAGATTGTGATTACTCTTCACTTCCTCCCAGCCTACCGCGCAGCGCATGGGAGAGAGAGAGGAGGAGGCATGATTTAATCTTACAAATCCTTATAAATTGGGGGGGATCAGCTCTTTTTCCACAGTTTATTGGAGTTTACGATGTCTGTATTAATATTGAGGTAACATCAGTGTGTGTCAGCAGGGCCAGCCGTTGGGGTGTGCACGCTGTGCGGTCACGCAGGGTGCCATGACAATAGAGGTGCCCCGCGGACAACACAGATCACAAGTTGGGGACACCAGCATATTCAATTTAAACAATTCGCTGGTGGTCCACTGGTGCGCACCAGCAGTAGGTGCAGTCAGATTATAACCTCTCCCTCGTGGTTCTGGCGCTCAGTTAGTGAGTCAGAGCACAGGCTCAGAGATTCTCAGCCTGCGCTCTGACAACATTGAAAGTCAGAGCTGTGAAGGAGCGGGTATGGCAAAGAGCTACTGATTAGCATAACATTAATATCTGTTATAAAACCAGGAAAAGGTGGGCATGGATGGTGAACTGATTTGGTGGTGCACTTGACTGATTTTGCCCCCCAGGCCTAAGGCTGCCAGCCCTCCCCTGTGTACAGCGCTATAAAATATGTTAGTGCTACATAAATCATTGTAAATGTAAATTACAGAGAACCTATACTGCTTGCATTTCAGACTGCATTTTGTGTCTGTCCAGCCGTTTGTGTGGGATCAGTGTGACATGTAAATGGTTAGCCTCTCTCCATAATGGCACACGATGAGCTTATTTCGAGGTTATATTGTGGTAATCTGGGATGTTGTTGGCCCCGTGCCTTCATTCTGATATGCCGTGTGAATAGCAAATTAATTCCTTTATATTCACCCTTTAAATAAAGTCTCCTGTTATTGCACAAATGTCCTGCTCATGATTTAACTAAAATGTTCTTTTTAATTTCTTTAGAAACATGAACACCGATTACTCCCATCTCCACCTCCACCTGCACCTCTATATGTCAGCCGTGGTGGGCTTCATTGCAGCCACCACTTCGATAATTTACTACCATAATATCGAGACCTCCAACTTCCCCAAACTACTCCTAGGTAAGTAGTGTCACATTGCTAACAGACGGTCAATTAATCCATAATCTGGCCCAAACTGAAAGAAACCTTGACTTAAACAAACTGATATATCACAGCCATATCTAAAAACATTGTCACACCCACTCAGGGTGGCAGTCAGTCTCACCCACTCAGGGTGGCAGTCAGTCTCACCCACTCAGGGTGGCAGTCAGTCTCACCCACTCAGGGTGGCAGTTAGTCACACTCAGTCTTTTTTTCTTTATTTTTTTATTTTCGCACTTAAATACCAAAGTTCAGGGTTACATTTAGTGACACCCATTCAGGTTAGCATTTTAATCCACGCACTCAAAGTGACACTTAATAACACCCAGCCTGGATAGCATTGAATTGTAATATGTGATTGGTTTAGGGGTTTTTGTTAAACATCTGGCTGATGGTCTACAAAAGCAATATTCCATTTAGACAAGGTAACATAACACTAAGGTCTTTAGGGGCAAACTATATGCAGTGATCAGGATTTAGTCAATAATAATGAAATTATATAGAATTTAGCACAAGAAGGAAATACAGGCCAGGGGATCAACCCTGTTTGGAGATGCTTTGAGAAACAGGTGATTGCCCATGGTTTGGACATGTTTTGTGGCGAGGTTGATTGCCCATGGTTTGGAGTTACTTTGAGGAGCAGGTGATCTCCCATGGTTGGGACATATTTTAAGGAGCGGGTGATCACCCATGGTTTGGTCATATTTTAAGGAGTGGGTGATCTCCCATGGTTTGGACATGTTTTAAGGAGCGGGTGATCTCCCATGGTTGGGACATGTTTTAAGGGGCGGGTGATCACCCATGGTTTGGTCATATTTTAAGGAGCGGGTGATCACCCATGGTTTGGTCATATTTTAGGGAGCGGGTGATCTCCCATGGTTTGGACATGTTTTAAGGAGCGGGTGATCTCCCATGGTTGGGACATGTTTTGAGGAGTGTGTGATAACCCATGGTTTGGACATGTTTTGAGCAGTGGGTGATCGACCAGGTTTGGACATGTTTTAAGGCGTACATGATTGTTCATGGTTTAGAGATGCTTTGAAGAGCAGGTGACTGTCCGTGATTTGGACATACTTTGAGGAGCCGGTGATTGTCCATGTTTGAGGAGCCAGCGATCGTGCATGTTGCAGATGTTATAAGGTAAAGTGATGATCCGTATCTATTGTCGTGGATCTTTCACATTTCTAACATTTTTATGTATCATTTTGCAGCTCTTTTTCTTTACTGGGTGTTAGCGTTTACCTGCAAAACCATCAAATTTTGGAAATATTTGGAAAATGGCATAACGCATAAACAGTTACGTTTATGTATCACCGGAGCAATGGTAATATTGTACGGACTACTGATGGCGGTGGAAATGAATGTTATTCTAGTCAGGGTGAGCTATTTTATTATTTATACTGTTTTAGTTGCACACAGTATAACTTTAACTGAACCATAATATGTTTTACGTTCTCTCTCTGTTATCTTGTAGAAATATGTGTTTTTCATGAACCCGCAGAAAGTTAAACCTGCCGAGGATCTCCAGGATTTGGGTGTAAGGTTTCTGCAGCCATTTGTAAATTTGCTTTCTAAAGCAACGTATTGGTGGATGAATCCTCTGATTATCTCAGCACACAGACGGCCCATCGATCTGAAAATCATAGGCAAGTTGCCAATAGCGATGAGAGCCCTTACAAACTACTTCAACCTGAAGAACGCCTACGAGGAGCAAAGGGTAACTGTTTCAAGCGACTGTGGGACATTTGAAAGGTTTAATGTACTACAGAAAAAAAGAGCAAGATTATATGCCCTAAAAACAAACATACAAAGCCATCAAAACTTTAGAATTGCTGTAGGAAGCAAGGATGCCTTTGTTCAGTGATAATTATGCAGCTGTAGCTGGTTAGAATTCTGGATTTTTTCCCTCACTTCCTTTTTTCATTGTGAGAGGGGACGCATTTTTAAACTGCAGTTTTTGTACACCTTTACATATAGGCTGAAATGGAGCCCCTATGTTGACAGAATTAAGTAGATAAAATATCAAAATATGTAAAAAAAAAAATCTAAATATTAAATGTAAATTAACAGTCATCTTTGAAATTCTAGCATTTGCTGCAAATCAAAGGAATTCACAGCCTCTGCAGTAAGCTGTCAAAAAATATATATAAGTGGTTCATCCAATGCCTCTCTAAGGGAGTGTTCCCATGGGAGATAGCAGGGATTTGCTTAAACAGGACATCTAAACATTATATCAGAACTACTATTAGCGAACATTGTGCGCGATCATCACAACATATGTAAATACTGCTGATTATACACCAAAAACACCATTCAACTGAGTCCAAAACCAGGAGGAACACAATTAAATGAATATATTTAACTTCCATGGAGTTTAAATCTATATAAGGATACAGATTAAATTGAGCTCACACTGAGCAGAACCCATGATCACACTGGGTTGGGAAGTGCACTGGACCCATGACAGGTGCAGTCGCCATATGGGCGGGCGGAATAAAAATCCCACATACCTAACCCAATAAGACATGGACTCTAAGGTATATGGTTCAAAATTGTCCACAGCATTTATTAATAATGATATTTGTAAGAAATTAACGTTGAAAAAGTCATTGCCCCCAACCTTGCTGTGGCAAAAGCCACTTCGCCACTGGGGTTTGGAGGGGATTACTTGCCAGCCTTTTACCCTGTGACTATGGCCCCTTTAATTTATTGTGGCTGAGAGACTCTATTTATGGCACACCCGCCATACCACATCTGTATCCCTCAGTTATATATAAAAAGGCAATGACCCATATCTAAATACATAACAATATTTTTCAACATGAGCATAAATTAACTACCACTCCCCCACCTTCCAAATGAATCTAGCCATTAGGCAATTAATATTTCAACGGCACCACGGCAGCAATCGATCACTGAAGGATCGCATGCGTGTCGCCACTGCAGCCGGGAATCCATCTCTGGTCATCCCGGGAAGCAGGTCCCTCAAACTATTTATATCCCGTTTCATCCACTTCACAAGGCCCAAGTCATTACCCTCCACATCTAAAACAATAAAATGAGGCATACCCCCATTCGACACCATCCAAAACACAGCGCTACACACGTCCCCCCAACAGAAGCCCCTGTAACCAAACCAACGTATCACAATCTGGTCCTCAGGAAAGCCCAGCTGCTGACCCTTAATATGAGCTGCAACCCTCCTCTTGGCCAAGAAAACGAAAGAATGAGCCATGATCTAGGTAACTTTGCCTAGGGAGACAAATGAACAAACATCAACACTGACCCCAACAACCCTAAACCAGCAGCTCCAGGCGCACATGGGAACGGAACCTCCCCAACTTCCACTGTCCAATCCTCTTGATCAGGGCTGCCCCAACCTTGTCACCTCCGTAGCCACCCCGATGCAGAAGAAATAAGTCCCAAAGTAGCCTGCGCACAACCCCAACTTCTCCAAACCCAACTTAAAAATTCTGGTAAAAAAATAGCGTAAACTGAAAATGGGACAGCAAGGAACCATCCGCATGCACCAAGACAAAACCTCCCTACCTCGGGCCTTTGCGCCAGATACCATGGTAACAGGGCACAATGCCAACTCTGGAAGGGCACACAGGGTAATGTCCTTGCCTAACATTGGTCTTAGACCGAGCCAAATGAATCACAAGCCGTCCCTCTTGAAGCGCACGTCACCCACCTGAATGCCCCCATTCATTTAGCTCTAACAAGTTCCCCAATCTGAAACAAGCTGAAGAAGAAAAAGAGAAACGCTGTGTGGAACAGGCCTAGGAAGCTCTTATGAATCCCCCAAGCAAGAGGCTCCACACCGCCTGCATTCTGGGTGCCACCGCCCAAAACCGGAACCACTGCAAACAAATTAAAGCGCCCGCTGCAACGTTCAAATATCCCGGTACCGTGCCATGCACAGAAAACCACATTGAGAAATATACTTAGTGTGACGAAATGCCTTTTGTCCCTGGATTGTTAGGTGACAAGCTGCCCTTTGCCCCCGGCTTTTGGAGGAGCCTGATTGCCAGCCTCCTTCCTCATGACTATGGCCCTGGGGTGTATTGCCATTTAAAAAGACTATTTGGGGCTTATTGGCTTCTAAAGACAGTTTCTTCCCATTGGAATCCATGGGAAGGTGTGTTTCTTCCCCTCCCCCGTTTCCTGTCTATTGTTCACCTAGATTGGGCGCTCAGATCCGAGCTATCTGGGGATAGGTTAAATGTGGGGGTTCTGTGTAATAAAATAAGAATTATGTATTTTTATGTACTTTTACGTATTTTGCTGTTAGTGTTAAATGTAGATATTTTATGTACCTGGAGATAATTGAGTTTACTGCAGTGCCTTAAGCCAATTATCTCCAGGATGGAGAGGAGGGATTTCATTGTGTATGTGAGAGTGTTATCATGTTAATTAGTGTTCCCATTGGTTTGTGTCCCTTTTGTCACAGTTTACCACCAGGTCCAGGGGGTGTGCCTCTGACCTGAAAACTTGTATATAAGCAGTAATAAACGCTCATTAGAGTCAGATCATCTTGTACCTTCATGAAGTTTCGGCTCATGTTTGGAGGATTGGAGAAACTACACTCTGGGGATTGCTATAATCACTATACTCCCCAGGGTATAATCACTAAGCTCTGCTAAGAGCTTGTTCCTGTTCCTGCTCTCTGGAATTCGGAGAGAGGTCGACCTGCTGGAAGCTGGACCCTGGTCCTGGGTCCAGAGTGGGTGGAGACGGCGAGACCCCAACCAAGCTGCGGCGGTTCGTGGGGTCTGCAGTGGTTATGGTGTCAGGCAGAGTGCTTGGAGTCCTCGGAAAGCACTAGGAGCATCCGTCGGCGGAAGGTACCCGGTCGGGGTGCCAGCGGTTCCGTTACACTTAGCAAGTCAAAATAACTCACCACCGTTTTCGACGACACCAACAGATTATTGACCGCATACACCACAGACATATTATCCGAAAGGAAGACCACCATTCTGTCCCGAAGCAGTTCACCACTGTTCCACACACCACCTGCCCCCAAAGTATCCCCCGAAGCCTTCAGTGAAAAGCTTGAGATCCGCGGCCGAAACCCCTTGCTTCTGAAAAAGTACCGTCCCATTAAAATCCCTCAAAAATACATCCCACACCTCAAATTTCGCCCTGATGGCCCAGGACACCCTGATGAAATGGTGTGGTGCCTGCACCCTGACTGAAGCCCCGGCCAAGCCCCTGCTAAAGATCCACCCTATGGGGATCACTCTGCAAGCAAAGTTGAGTTTTCCAAGGAGCTATTGCATCTGCATAACCTTCCTAGCCCGATGTACGTCCGACATAACTCTCTGCAACCCCACCAGCTTATCTTGCGGCAGGCAACACTCCCCACCGTCCTAGTCAATTTCCAGGCCCAAGAAACTGACACACTCGGTCGGACCCACTGCAAGCGGAATCCAAAACTGCCCTGCCACCCATTCAATAGTTCTCAACAGGTGAAGACAGACTGAGGAATCTGCCGGACTCACGCAAAGAAAGTCATTCAAGAAGTGCACCACTGACGAATACCCTGCCTCATCCTGAACCACCAACTCCAGAAGGCCCGGCCTTCTTAACCAACTCGACCGCATGGTCGAATGATGCATAAGGAAGGGGGGCGGGGGGGCGAGGTAGCCACCTCTCTGAAATAGGTTTTTGCATGTTGGGATGTCTGTTTTGAATTTTGCGTCCTAGTCTAGGCTAGGGGAAAAGGGCAGTTTTACAAAGGCAGCAGACAAGAGATCTGCAGCCTTTTAAAGCTATGTTTCGATATTCCCCCAATGAAAAAAAAAACAAGTATAATTAAATGCACGCATGTTTTCATTGCGGAATGTCTGTTAAAAAAAAAATAACAAATTTTTTTATTGGAGTGCTACTATTTCAATTTCCTGTCATTTTCACAGTGGCTAGCAAGTGTTTGTTTCCAAATCTGCAGAAAAAGGCGGCTGACCAGCCCCACAAGGACCCCTCTATTTGGCGGGCGATATACAAAGCATTTGGAAGACCCATTTTACTGAGCAGCACTTTCCGGTACATGGCCGATTTATTGGGATTTGCTGGACCTCTTTGTATTTCAGGAATCGTTCAACGAATCGGGAGGAATGAAACCACGATAGAGGAGGTGCAGGTACAGTAACACACAGGAGGAGGCGCAGGAGGCGTTTCCAAATGTCTGCCTCTTTATTCATATATATTTATCCTTTATTTATCTCTTATTGCTAAACTCTCCATCCTTTAGCTTTCCCTGTTTGTTAACCATCAATATTAACAGAATGAGCGATATGTGAACAAATAAATTATTTTATTTTTTTTGTAGGATTTACCAAAGACATCCTTTATCACAGTCTATTTCCTTCCTTCCTCGGGATTTCTAGAAAACTATTATGTCCTCTCTGTTCTCCTGTTTTTGGCACTTATTCTTCAAAGAACGTTCCTGCAAGCTTCTTACTATGTCGCCATAGAAACCGGCATTAACCTGCGTGGGGCGTTAATGGTGCGTTAATAAAGTGATACATTATACTGATTTTATTTCAGTGTTGCTAGTAAAGTAAAATAGAAATTATAACTAGTCTCTAGGTAGGACTCCTAATGGAGAGTTATGGAAACCAGAGGCAAATCTATTATCTACTGACAATCTCGGGTTTACAAATGATTAACCCCATAAGGATGGAGGTAATTGTCCATGTTCTGAAAACCTAGAACAGGAAAGTGTTTGTTGCACCGTAATTTAAGTGCTCCTATATATATTAAGAGCTTTCATTCAATATCCTATACCTAACACGACATTAAGCATCATTCAAATGCTAAAAATGAGAACGATGACAGAACTCTTTTTGCACATATAATCATTTTTACACATTTAGTGCAACTACAAAAAAAGAACTGAAAATAGTCCTGATTGTTCAATGCCTCTTATCTAGGACCTAAACGAATGTTTAGTAGGCGATGTTAACCCTTTACCAAGCCTGACCCTATGTTTAAACCATATACCTATCCTAACCTTAACCCTACGCTACCATTACACCCTAAGCCAAGATCATCCCTTAACCTACACTAATGGTCTAACCCTACGCTACCGTTACACCCTAAAACAGGATCATCCCTTACCTTACACTAACCCTACGCTACCGTTACACCCTAAAACAGGATCATCCCTTACCTTACACTAACCCTACGCTACCGTTACACCCTAAAACAGGATCATCCCTTACCTTACACTAACCCTACGCTACCGTTACACCCTAAAACAAGATCATCCCTTACCCTACACTAACCCTACGCTACCGTTACACCCTAAGCCAAGATCATCCCTTAACCTACACTAATGGTCTAACCCTACGCTACCGTTACACCCTAAAACAGGATCATCCCTTACCTTACACTAACCCTACGCTACCGTTACACCCTAAAACAGGATCATCCCTTACCTTACACTAACCCTACGCTACCGTTACACCCTAAGCCAAGATCATCCCTTACCCTACACTAACCCTACGCTACCGTTACACCCTAACACAAGATCATCCCTTACCTTACACTAACCCTACGCTACCGTTACACCCTAAAACAGGATCATCCTTACCTTACACTAACCCTACGCTACCGTTACACCGTAAAACAGGATCATCCCTTACCCTACACTAACCCTATGCTACCGTTACACCCTAACACAAGATCATCCCTTACCCTACGCTACCGTTACACCCTAAAACAGGATCATCCCTTACCCTACACTAACCCTATGCTACCGTTACACCCTAAAACAAGATCATCCCTTACCCTACACTAACCCTACGCTACCGTTACACCCTAAAACAAGATCATCCCTTACCTTACACTAACCCTATGCTACCGTTACACCCTAAAACAGGATCATCCCTTACCCTACACTAACCCTACGCTACCGTTACACCCTAAAACAGGATCATCCCTTACCCTACACTAACCCTACGCTACCGTTACACCCTAAAACAGGATCATCCCTTACCCTACACTAACCCTACGCTACCGTTACACCCTAAAACAGGATCATCCCTTTCCTTACACTAACCCTGTGCTACCGTTACACCCTAAAACAAGATCATCCCTTTCCTTACACTAACCCTGTGCTACCGTTACACCCTAACACAAGATCATCCCTTACCCTACACTAACCCTATGCTACCGTTACACCCTAAAACTATATCATCCCTTACCCTACACTAACCCTACGCTACCGTTACACCCTAAGCCAAGATCATCCCTTACCCTACACTAACCCTACGCTACCGTTACACCCTAAAACAAGATCATCCCTTACCTTACACTAACCCTACGCTACCGTTACACCCTAACACAGGATCATCCCTTACCTTACACTAACCCTACGCTACCGTTACACCCTAAAACAGGATCATCCCTTTCCTTACACTAACCCTGTGCTACCGTTACACCCTAAAACAAGATCATCCCTTTCCCTACACTAACCCTACGCTACCGTTACACCCTAAAACAAGATCATCCCTTACCTTACGCTAACCCTATGCTACCGTTACACCCTAAACCAAGATCATCCCTTACCTTACACTAACCCTACGCTACCGTTACACCCTAAAACAAGATCATCCCTTACCTTACACTAACCCTACGCTACCGTTACACCCTAACACAGGATCATCCCTTACCCTACACTAACTCTATGCTACCGTTACACCCTAAACCAAGATCATACCTTGCCCTACACTAACCCTATGCTACCGTTACACCCTAAAACAGGATCATCCCTTACCCTACACTAACCCTACGCTACCGTTACACCCTAAAACAGGATCATCCCTTACCCTACGCTACCGTTACACCCTAAAACAAGATCATCCCTTACCCTACACTAACCCTACGCTACCGTTACACCCTAAAACAAGATCATCCCTTACCTTACACTAACCCTACGCTGCCGTTACACCCTAAGCCAAGATCATCCCTTAACCTACACTAATGGTCTAACCCTACGCTACCGTTACACCCTAACACAAGATCATCCCTTACCTTACACTAACCCTACGCTACCGTTACACCCTAAAACAGGATCATCCCTTACCTTACACTAACCCTACGCTACCGTTACACCCTAAAACTATATCATCCCTTACCCTACACTAACCCTATGCTACCGTTACACCCTAAAACAGGATCATCCCTTACCCTACGCTACCGTTACACCCTAAAACTATATCATCCCTTACCCTACACTAACCCTACGCTACCGTTACACCCTAAAACAGGATCATCCCTTACCTTACACTAACCCTACGCTACCGTTACACCCTAAAACAGGATCATCCCTTACCTTACACTAACCCTACGCTACCGTTACACCCTAACACAAGATCATCCCTTACCTTACACTAACCCTATGCTACCGTTACACCCTAAAACAGGATCATCCCTTACTTTACACTAACCCTATGCTACCGTTACACCCTAACACAGGATCATCCCTTACCCTACACTAACCCTACGCTACCGTTACACCCTAAAACAGGATCATCCCTTGCCTTACACTAACCCTACGCTACCGTTACACCCTAAAACTATATCATACCTTACCCTACACTAACCCTACGCTACCGTTACACCCTAAAACTATATCATCCCTTACCCTACACTAACCCTACGCTACCGTTACACCCTAAAACTATATCATACCTTACCCTACACTAACCCTACCCTAATCCTATGTTACTGTTACAAGCCTGCAGCCCAGTGACACAGGGGCTGAGCATGATCGCTTCATTAGCCGCGGCGTACTTAATAGAGATTAAGGGCTCTGTGCAGCTCTGACCACAATGACTGAATAGCCCCAACTGCTAGATGGGGCCCCTGGTAGCCACCTTTAATCCTGCTCACACCAAAACTGTAGGATGTGTCACTTCACTTTAATGGTATTAAAACTCGCTATAATTAGGATTGTAGTGACACATACTAACGTTGTCATAGTGTTAAAGGGACAGGCTCCTGTACAAACAATGTATAACTATTCCATGAAACCGGTGCCCATGAGTGCCATACTAAGCTGAGCGAGCATTCTGATTGGCAGTCACTTCATGGTTTGTTGAGAAGCTGCCAAGCCTCGGATTTGGAAAGAAATTCAGGACCTTGAGATATAATGGTTGTTGTATTTAATGTCTGTCTGTATCATTGAATGAGCCAGGAAAATCCCTTTAACGTTTCCCAGCTTTTAACTAAATAATGCTTTACATTTCTTTACTTCGCCTTTCTAAAAAAACTAAACCAAACCTGAAACTGAAAATATGATACTAATATTTAATAACTAATATAATCAGTACACTGCCCGACTTGTGGAGTGCCAGTTGTTAAATAAATGGAATCGTTTTTGGTGTTTGTTATGTTCAATGTCTTGTCTTGACGTGTTCTATGTCTCTGTGTTCGCAGGCCATGATCTATAACAAGATTCTGCGACTCTCCACGTCCAACATGTCCATGGGAGAGATGACGTTGGGACAGATAAATAACTTGGTTGCAATTGAGACCAATCAGCTGATGTGGTTCTTGTTTTTGTGCCCCAATCTGTGGGCGATGCCAGTGCAGGTACAAAATGAAAGTAAGGGCATTATTTAAAGAGCATCAGACCAGCATTAGAATGATCTACAGATATCAGTCTTATCAATACTTTAACGATATACTTTATTCTTAACATCATCATTAGCATTACTACAGCACCAACATTTTACACGCACCTCACAATTATACAAAGATAGTTAGCAAAAAGAGACAAATATATTACTGACAGACACCAGCATATTACAAGGAGTACATTCCCAGTGTGTGTGGTACATTAGGAGTACATTGACAGTGTGTGCGGTACAGTAGGAGTACATTCCCAGTGTGTGCGGTACATTAGGAGTACATTCACAGTGTGTGCGGTACAGTAGGGGTACATTGACAGTGTGTGTGCGGTACATTAGGAGTACATTCACAGTGTGTGCGGTACATTAGGAGTACATTCAGTGTGTGCGGTACATTAGGAGTACATT
>OW240914.1:356807614-356829825 GCA_933207985.1 Pelobates cultripes
TTCACAGTGTGTGCGGTACATTAGGAGTACATTCACAGTGTGTGCGGTACATTAGGAGTACATTCAGTGTGTGCGGTACATTAGGAGTACATTCACAGTGTGTGCGGTACATTAGGAGTACATTCACAGTGTGTGCGGTACATTAGGAGTACATTGACAGTGTGTGTGCGGTACATTAGGAGTACATTGACAGTGTGTGCGGTACATTAGGAGTACATTCACTCCCACATACAGCACACAATCCCTCCATTCTGCCCATGATAGAATTAAGGCAGATAATGCATTAACTAATCCCAAGGCAGAAAAAAAAACACATTTTTACAAAGTCCAATAAGTACCCCAAAATACAACATATCCAAAAATCACCCATATCGGTTCAGGGGTTCAGGAATTTCCTGGAAGTTATAGTTTGGACCAACCGTGCACATGGTCCTATGCCCAAAACAGTTCCAGGGAATTAGTAAAAATACATTGAGCTATAATAACTCACTGACTTATAATGATAAAATGAGCTGTAATGATAGCTGTAGCTTGGAGGAAAGACGAGACAGGGGGGATATGATCGAAACATTTAAATATATAAAGGGAATTAACACAGTAAAGGAGGAGACTATATTTAAAAGAAGAAAAACTACCACAACAAGAGGACATAGTCTTAAATTAGAGGGACAAAGGTTTAAAAATAATATCAGGAAGTATTACTTTACTGAGAGGGTAGTGGATGCATGGAATAGCCTTCCAGCTGAAGTGGTAGAGGTTAACACAGTAAAAGGAGTTTAAGCATGCGTGGGATAGGCATAAGGCTATCCTAACTATAAGATAAGGCTAGGGACTAATGAAAGTATTTAGGAAATTGGGCAGACTAGATGGGCCGAATGGTTCTTATCTGCCGTCACATTCTATGTTTCGATGATACAATAGGCTGTAATGATACAATGAGCTTTATTAATACACTGACTTATAATGATAAAATGAGCCGCAATGATACAATGAGCTGTAATGCCCATTGTATAAGTTTGAAGATTTGTCCATTTTTAATCCGTTAATTCCTAGCAGGCATTGCCAGATGTTAGTGACCTGCACTAATGATGAGGCCCAGCTCACTATTAATGGGTTTCTGTAGATAGGTAATCCATTATTGCGCTAGGTTTGTAGGAGGTTATTAATAAAATGTACAAATATTTCAGGAATGTTTTTGAATTTCTTTTGTTAATATTTCTGTCAGATCATTATGGGGGTGATTCTTCTGTACAAACTGCTGGATGTCAGTGCGTTGGTGGGAGCTGCGGTCATTGTCCTTCTCGCTCCGGTACAATACTTCATTGCCACAAAGCTGGCCGATGTGCAGAAAAGTACACTGGTAAGTACCGGCCTGTAAGTCATTGGTAAACTCCACTCCCAACTTAATTAATGAGACATTTTATATTGCTCAAATTATTCATTTCAACATTAATAATGTACTTTATAAAATAAAACCGAATAAATCAATAATTAACTTGATCTGACAGACACGTTAATATTATCTTATTTTATTATAAGGATTATTCGACCGAACGTTTAAAGAAAACAAATGAAATACTGAAAGGGATAAAGTTATTGAAGCTGTACGCTTGGGAGAATATTTTTTGTGCAAGCGTTGAAGAAACCAGGATGAAAGAGCTACGGAGTTTGAAAGCGTTTGCAATTCATACGTCCCTGTCCAGTGAGCTTACACATCATTCCAAATTATCATTAATATATATATATATAGTATAAAAATAATATAACTAGCACTGTGTATATATAGTATATAGATAATATAACTAGCACTGTGTATATATAGTATATAGATAATATAACTAGCGCTGTGTGTATATAGTATATAGATAATATAACTAGCACTGTGTATATAGTATATAGATAATATAACTAGCACTGTGTGTATATATAGTATATAGATAATATAACTAGCACTGTGTATATAGTATATAGATAATATAACTAGCACTGTGTATATATAGTATATAGATAATATAACTAGCACTGTGTATATATAGTATATAGATAATATAACTAGCACTGTGTATATATAGTATATAGATAATATAACTAGCACTGTGTATATATAATATATAGATAATGTAACTAGCACTGTGTGTATATAGTATATAGATAATATAACTAGCGCTGTGTATATATATAGTATAAAAATAATATAACTAGCACTGTGTATATATAGTATATAGATAATATAACTAGCACTGTGTATATATAGTATATAGATAATATAACTAGCACTGTGTATATATAGTATATAGATAATATAACTAGCACTGTGTATATATAGTATATAGATAATATAAGTAGCACTGTATATATAGTATATAGATAATATAAGTAGCACTGTGTATATAGTATATAGATAATGTAACTAGCGCTGTGTATATATAGTATATAGATAATATAACTAGCACTGTGTATATATAGTATATAGATAATATAACTAGCGCTGTGTATATATAGTATATTGATAATATAACTAGCGCTCTGTGTGTGTAAATATATATATTTGAGGCGGTGCTATTGTTGATTAGCATTAAATCGTTGAATGTCTTTGTAATTATATATTCATTTATTTTGCAGTATTTATGAATGCGGCAGTTCCTATCGCGGCAGTACTAGCAGTAAGAATTATTATAATTTACATTGTTTTCTTTAAATATGATTGTGATGGGAATCGTATTTTTGGTGATTAGTAAGGTTATATTTACTGACATTTCTTCAACTTCATTTTAAAATTTCTTGTGTGAGTCACGAATGTAATGAAAGTTTAGAATTAAATCCAAAATAATTTTGTACTTACATATTGATCACGTCCTGGGATATGTGTTGTAGCTCTCTTACGGTATTTCCAGAACCTCATGCCACATACTATTTAGGAAACACAGTCCCTCTTTCTGGACCCAAATCCCTCTGTCCCTCTTTTCTATCTTAATGTCCTTCTTCTCTAAGAGCTCCATGTTGTTGGTGTATCTAAGTGTATAACAGAGCTCCACAGCAATAATATTCCCAGTAATGTGTCTGAGTGTATAACAGAGCTCCACAGCAATAATACTCCCAGTAATGTGACTGAGTGTATAACAGAGCTCCACAGCAATAATACTCCCAGTAATGTGTCTGAATGTATAACAGAGCCCCACAGCGATAATACTCCCAGTAATGTGTCCGAGTGTGTAACAGAGCTCCACAGAAATAATACTCCCAGTAATGTGTCTGAATGTATAACAGAGCTCCACAGCAATAATACTCCCAGTAATGTGTTCTGAGTGTATAACAGAGCTCCACAGCAATAATACTCCCAATATCGTGCCTGAGTGTGTAACAGAGCTCCACCATCCCCTACACCACCAGGTTGAGAGCCACCGGTGGGCTCTAACCTGCCAAATACCAAATCCAAACAAGTGAATATTGGTATCAAACTTTCAAGCTTCCAACTACCATTCCTAACTACCCCCAATATGTCTACATCCCTGGCTGCGGCTAAGAGATTGAAGCCTCAAGCTATCTGAGCAACCCACCCACGCATAAGCAATGCTCACTGTTAGCCTTCCTGGAAACCCATGTTGAGGAAATCGTTACCAACATCAGAGGTGCACCCCATCCCGCCTGTAATAACCCAGAATCATCGATTCCAAGTCCACATGCCTAACTACCACACTCCCAGTACGCCTTATAAAATTTACACCAGTTTATTAACCTTACCCCTCATTCTGGCTACGGTCCCTGGATTCCTGGCATGCCAGTAACGTAGGCACCATCTCTGACCAAATAATAGTAATGCCCGGCACCAGACACTGCAACCTTTCCACTTTGTACCAGCACCCTCTGTGGCACCTGCCCTAAATCATTGCCCCCTGCATGGATCAATAACAAATCAGGTGATTGCCCCAAACATAACCTCCTAAAAATTTCACCACACATTTCCCTCCAATTGAAACCCCTATAACAAAATCAACATAAATAAACCAGCTGCTGTGGAAAGCCCACCTGTCTTCTTTGTTGCCAAACTGCAGCTCTCTGGCACAGCCAATGGATGTATGAGTGGCCCACCAACCAGGCGACCCAACCTACAATGACCTATCAACGTGCATCAAAAAGGAACCCCGCACCTTGGGGCGAACCTCCAGGTAGGCAGCGGCACACCAAACCGGACACAACAGTGACCCTGGTAACGAACAAAGTTCCACCATACAGCGTTTTCCAAAGACGTCTGTTTTCGATCGTCGACGCCGAATGGCCACCCGGCCCTGACCCAATTCCACATCCTCCGACTTAATCCCCCCCATCTGATCGATTACTACTGACCAATTCACTTACCCTAAAGGCTCCAAAGAAAGCCCAGACGAATACCAGTGTGAACAACCGTACCTCGTGGTCAGAAAAAGAAAGATACGGCAACACCCCGATCAGCCCCTCTAAAACTGCAAAAGAGACTGCCCTCATATACAGTGTGCTTTTATGCCCCTTATGAAAACCTTTCAGTGCCTGCCAGACCACGAAATTATTTGTGGCATCCTCCCACCCATTCAGCTTAAACAGGAACAGTAATGCCAACCAGTGCCGATCTACAACTGAAGGCGAGGCTCTGGTGGAAAATAACGCACAAAAACCACTACAGAACATCCAATTGTACCTCGAGTAAGTGTTGTCTCCCTGCGCAAGTCCACGCCTCGTCCCACACCCTCCATACCTTGACATATGCCATCCAAGTACTAGGCGCCAAGGAATCCCGTATCATGCGCCAAAGCAGGAGGTCCCGAGCTGCCACACATCGTCCGGGCAGACCAGCCCCTCCAGCTGTGCCCTAGGGGCCACCGAGCGGAATCTCTCCCACTACAAACGAGACAACGCATCGGCAATAATATTTAGGAACCCAGGAACATGATGTGCCCTAAAAACAATATTATATTGGATACAGAGGAGTAAAAAGCACCGCAACAAGCAAATCACAGGAACCAAGGACGCATATAATTGATTCACTGCTCCCACCACTGACACATTGTCCGTGAAAAAAAATATTTGTTTTGTTCCGTAATGTCGGACCCCATAATGCCAATGAAACCACTAAGGGTGGACTTTTATTGTGGCCATCCTAAGCACACCTGTGCAATAATCATGCTGTCTAAACAGCATCTTGATATGCCACACCTGTGCAATAATCATGCTTTCTAATCAGCATCTTGATATGCCACACCTGTACAATAATCATGCTTTCTAATCAGCATCTTGATATGCCACACCTGTGCAATAATCACGCTGTCTAATCAGCATCTTGATATGCCACACCTGTGCAATAATCATTCTGTCTAATCAGCATCTTGATATGCCACACCTGTGCAATAATCACGCTGTCTAATCGGCATCTTGATATGCCACACCTGTGCAATAATCACGCTTTCTAATCGGCATCTTGATATGCCACACCTGTGCAATAATCATGCTTTCTAATCGGCATCTTGATATGCCACACCTGTGCAATAATCATGCTTTCTAATCGGCATCTTGATATGCCACACCTGTGCAATAATCATGCTGTCTAATCGGCATCTTGATATGCCACACCTGTGCAATAATCATGCTGTGTAATCGGCATCTTGATATGCCACACCTGTGCAATAATCACGCTGTCTAATCAGCATCTTGATATGCCACACCTGTGCAATAATCACGCTGTCTAATCAGCATCTTGATATTCCACACCTGTGCAATAATCATGCTGTCTAAACAGCATCTTGATATGCCACACCTGTGCAATAATAATGCTGTCTAATCAGCATCTTGATTTGCCACACCTGTGCAATAATCACGCTGTCTAATCAGCATCTTGATATGCCACACCTGTGCTATAATCACGCTGTCTAATCAGCATCTTGATATGCCACACCTGTGCAAAAATCATGCTGTCTAATCAGCATCTTGATATGCCACACCTGTGCAATAATAATGCTGTCTAATCAGCATCTTGATATGCCACAGCTGTGCAATAATCACGCTGTCTAATCAGCATCTTGATATGCCACACCTGTGCTATAATCACGCTGTCTAATCAGCATCTTGATATGCCACACCTGTGCTATAATCATGCTGTCTAATCAGCATCTTGATATGCCACACCTGTGCAATAATCATGCTGTCTAATCAGCATCTTGATATGCCACACCTGTGCAATAATCCTTCTGTCTAATCAGCATCTTGATATGCCACACCTGTGCAATAATCACGCTGTCTAATCAGCATCTTGATATGCCACACCTGTGCAATAATCATGCTGTCTAATCAGCACACCTGTGCAATAATCCTGCTGTCTAATCTGCATCTTGATATGCCACACCTGTGCTATAATCATGCTGTCTAATCAGCATCTTGATATGCCACACCTGTGCAATAATCACGCTGTCTAATCAGCATCTTGATATGCCACACCTGTGCAATAATCACGCTGTCTAATCAGCATCTTGATATGCCACACCTGTGCAATAATCATGCTGTCTAATCAGCATCTTGATATGCCACACCTGTGCAATAATCCTGCTGTCTAATCAGCATCTTGATATGCCACACCTGTGCAATAATCATGCTGTCTAATCAGCATCTTGATATGCCACACCTGTGAGGTGGATGGATTATCTCAGCAAAGGAGAAGTGCTCACTAACACAGATTTAGACATATTTATGAACAATATTTGAGAGAAATAGGCCTTTTGTGTACATAGAAAAAGTCTTAGATCTTTGAGTTCAGCTCATGAAAAATGGGGGCAAAAACAAAATGTTGTGTTTATAATTTTTTTCAGTGTATTTCAATATATTGACCTTGTAGTTTATTATTTTTCTCTATTTTTTTAAAGTTTCCTTGATAGACCAATTTTTCCATCATTTCCTCAGACATTTGTGACGCACGCGTATGTGAGCAACAATGAGCTGACGCCTGCTACCGCCTTCGCATCTCTGTCGCTATTCCATATCCTGGTCACCCCTCTCTTCCTGCTCTCCACGGTGGTCCGATTCGCAGTCAAAGCCCTGGTGAGGTTGGTATATGGTTAGATATTCGTACACTAAGATCAATGAGTTAAAATAATAACATTAGAAATCTGCCACCATGTTATTCTCTACAGAGTGAATTGTGAGAAGGGAAGAAACCTCACAATCATCGATGTTTCTGTTTGTCTATTGTATCTGAAGTTTGACATTGAGTACCATAATAAATATAGTCTAGACTTAGATATCTTAGCTAAGAGTTAACCGAACTGAAATGTGAACTGTACTGAACTGTAGGTATAGCAGGTATAGCAATCTATGACACTCAATAAATGTCTGGCAGTGGACAAATACCAATTTTCTTTTTTTTTTTTTTTTTTTTAAGTCATGGGTAACCCTAATTCTGTGCCTTCAAGGGCACCTAATATAAGCTATACATTTCTTAAGTATGAACGATTTCTACAGATGCACTATACTCAATTCTTCCTCTGTCAGCCCCTAAATTATTTTCTACCAAATAGAGCATGTGCACACAAAATTAGTCCAATAATAGTAATTCTTAAACCAATCTATTTCGACCACTGTGGATTGCAAAACCTTTGTTTTGTATTTGGGGAAAGGTTCTGAAAACTTTAGAACAGAACCTCCCACCTTTAAAAACATTTAAGGTTATTTAATCCCTTTATTTAGAATTTCTTACCCTTTTCTCAATTATAGCATCAGTAATTTCAGGATCCTGTATACTAAACCTGACATTAGAGGTAATTTGGAAGCATATTTAATTTACTGTTTGAGCTGATTTGAAAAGGATTTAGAATATTTTGGGACTCATTTAAACCTCTACTAAATAGTTAACACATTGGTATTAAATACTTGTTCATATATATTTGATAATCGGATATTTTATCCTTGTCAATTTATCAAATCTTAATATAATTATTAAAAGTTACATTTTAATGATAGGACAGTCTTTTCTAGTCTGCTATTCTCCTACCTATTTCATAGGAAGTAGAACCTCTTTAGTTAATGTATTTCTAATTTAGAGCAATACCCTTTGTATATATTTCTCTCGCCCCTTGTACTCCCGTGTTTTCAGGTTATCTTATTAAATGTTCTATTTTATGTGTCCAGTTTATTATGGACGTGATTTAACCAGGACAGACTATGTTCTTTCAGTTTTTTTCTATTGAAATGTTTCTGAAGGGTTATCCCCTCTAATCTGTCCTAAAGATCGTCTCTGAACATACTAGCAGCTTCCTATAGCTCTCTCATTTTGCAATATTCCCTGAATTCCAGCTCACAGTCCTCCACCAAATATTTCAACTAAACTGCAGGTTTTGTGTTTGTGGAGTTACTATGCACAGAATATTTACACAGGATTTCAGAATAAAATGTTTATTGTACGTTCCATTCGTTCTCATCCCTGTACTTTGTGTGGTAGATGACATTGTGCAATAATAAGAATGTAGGGTCATTGTGAAACGGTAACTGTGGCAAAACAATACAGAGCTTGAATGACCTTCGTGTGATAGCTGTGTAACAATTAATTGATATCAAATTCGATCACGTTAACAGTCTCCTTGTGAAACTTCCAGCGGATTTACTTAAATGTTTTCCCTGCAGTGTCCAAAAACTAAATGAATTCTTTATAAGTGATGAGATTCGAGATGATGGCTTTAAAAACGGAGACTCCTGTATTCCCTTCGATGCTTGCCGGAAGCACCCCGGTATAGTAAGTGCTGTGATATTGTTATTAAAGATGATGGGTACAGATCCAAGCCGTAAATTGTGTTTACACCCCGCCAGTTTACTCCTGCGAGCACTTATTGTATTTACTGTCCTTGTTTAGGATTTGTGAAGGTAATATTACAGTGAATTGAAACTGGGGCATCTACACTTAGATCTGGAAATATTTAGATACAGACACACTTTTCGTTATTTGGGCTGTTTACCACAATAAGTCCAAGTTACAGTTAAATAATAAATATGGGCTTAAAGTGGAGCCTCTCAGCTTTAATCTGAGCGTATTCATAACCAAATTGGAGAAAGAGTTTAAGAATTACAGCTCTATAATATAAAGCCCCCTCTTTTTCAAGGGACCAGAGGTAATTGACTAAAAAGCTGTTTGAGGGACAGGTGTGGGCTATTCCATCACTATTTATTCAGCAATTAAGCAGGTAAAAGGTCGGGAGTTATTACCAGGGGTGTCATTTGCTGTTGCTGTGAACCCACAACATGCGGTCAAAGTGCAAGTGAAACAGGCCATCTTAAGGAAATAGCAAGAATATTAGGAGTGGCCAAATCAACACTGAGGAAAAAAAAATAACGCACTGGTGAGCTCTGCAACACAAAAAGGTCGGAACGTCCACAGAAAACAACCGCGGTGGATGATCGTAGGATCCTTTCCATGGTAAATCCAGCCAAGTGAAGAACACTCTCCAGGAGATAGACATATCACTATGCAAGTCTACCATAAAGACTTCACGAGAGCAAATACGGAGTTCACCACAATGTGCAAACCATTCATAGACCTCAAGAATAGAAAGGCAAGATAAGAAATTGCCAAAAACCATCTAAAACAGTCAGCCCAGTTCTGGAACAGAATTCTATGGACAGATGAAACTAAGATCAACCTGTAGCAGAATGATGGGAAGATAAAAAATATGGAGAAGGCTTGGAACGGCTCATGATCTGAAGCATATCCCATCATCTGTAAAACATGGTGGAGGCAGTGTGGTGGCATGGGCATGCATGGCTTCCGATGGCACTGGGTAAATAGTGTTTATTGATCATGTGACAGAAGCAGCCAGATGAATTCTGACATGTATCGAGATATATTGTCTGCTCAGATCCAGTTGATTGGACTGTGCTTCACTTTACAGACGGACAATGACTCAAAACGTACTGTGGAAGCAATCCAGGAATTTTTTTACGACAAACAAATGGAATATTCTACAATAGCCGAGTCAATCACCTGATCTCAACTCGATCAAGCATGCACTTACTAAAGACAAAACAATGCAGGAAGACCCACTAACAAACAACAACCGAAGACAGATGCAGTAAAGATCTGGCAAAGCATCACAGAGGAGGAAACCAGCATTTGGTGATGACCATGCGTTCCAGACCTCAAACAGTCATTGCCTGCAAAGGATTCTCCACAAAGTATTAAAAATAAACATTTTATTTATGTTAATTTGTTGAATTTTATTTGATCCACTTTAATAAGGGGACAGTGTATGAAAATACCTAAATGTTTCATGCAAAATTTGTTCAACCCCTTGAATTAAAGCTGGCAGTATGCACTTCAATTGCATCTCGGTTGTTTCATTCCAAATCCGTTAAGGTGGTGTACACAGCCAATATTATGAAAATTGTGTCAGTGTCCAAATATTTCCAGACCTAACTGTATATTCGTATCATTACTAAAACAAATTGAAAACAGGACATAATATGCAATTAGGATGGAAGATTAAGTGTAATGTGAGATTATATAAATAGTAATGGATACTTGGAATAGCCTTCCAGTGGGAGCAGTAACAATGATATAGAGAGGGTAGTAGATACATGGAATAGCCTTCCAGTGGGAGCAGTAACAGTGATATAGAAAGGGTAGGAGATACCTGGAATAGCCTTCCAGTGGGAGCAGTAACAGTGATATAGAAAGGGTAGGAGATACCTGGAATAGCCTTCCAGTGGGAGTAGTAACAGTGATATAGAAAGGGTAGTAGATACCTGGAATAGCCTTCCAGTGGGAGCAGTAACAGTGATATAGAAAGGGTAGTAGATACCTGGAATAGCCATTCCAGTGGGAGCAGTAACAGTGATATAGAAAGGGTAGTAGATACCTGGAATAGCCTTCCAGTGGGAGCAGTAACAGTGATATAGAAAGGGTAGTAGATACCTGGAATAGCCTTCCAGTGGGAGCAGTAACAGTGATATAGAAAGGGTAGTAGATACCTGGAATAGCCATCCAGTGGGAGCAGTAACAGTGATATAGAAAGGGTAGTAGATACCTGGAATAACCTTCCAGTGGGAGCAATAACAGTGATATAGAAAGGGTAGTAGATACCTGGAATAGCCTTCCAGTGGGAGCAATAACAGTGATATAGAAAGGGTAGTAGATACCTGGAATAGCCTTCCAGTGGGAGCAGTAACAGTGATATAGAAAGGGTAGCAGATACCTGGAATAGCCTTCCAGTGGAAGCAGTAAAGCATGTAAAAAATACTTGTGGTATATACAGTTGTAATCAAAATTATTCAACCTTAATTGAAAATCAGGTTTATTGTCAAACTTTACATACTTTCAGCCGTGTGCAATAAATAAATCAAACAAAGGAAATTTAAATAGCTAAACATAGCAAATGCTTTAAGTGGTTTCTAGAGTTGAGCGGACACCCGGATGTTCGGGTCCGGTGGGTTCGGCCGAACTTTTAAAAAAAAGTCTGGATTCGTGATCGAACTTGAACCCGAACCCCATTGAAGTCAATCGGGACCCAAACTTTTGGCCACAAAAATGGCTCTAAAAAAGTCCTGGAAAGGGCTAGAGAGCTGCAAAAGGAAGTAAAATGGGTGTAAGAGTAGGACAAGTGCCCTGCAAACAAATTTGGATAGGGAAATCACTTAAAAATAACATAAGTTAAAAAATACAGCTGAGCCATAAAATAGCACTAGATGGAATCTTTGATTTTAGCTTTGGAAGAACATAAATCAAAATCTAAAGCATGGCTGTCAGGAGGATCACCAGAATTATCCATTTGAGAGAGGGTTACATAGTTACATAGCTGAAAACAGACCTGCGTCCATCAAGTTCAGCCTTCCTCACATTTGTTTTTTGCTGTTGATCCAAAAGAAGGTGAGAAAACTCAGTTTGAAGCCCAATTTTGCAACAAGCTAGGAAAAAAATTCCTTCTTGACCCCAGAATGGCAGTCAGATTTATCCTTGGATCAAGCAGTTATTATCCTACATTGAAAGATTATATCCTTGAATATTCTGTTTTTGCAAGTATGCATCTAGTAGCTGTTTGAACATCTGTATGGACTCTGATAAAACCACTTCTTTAGGGTTGGAGTGCAGGGTATTCTCTTTCATTGTTCAAACTGAGCTCAACTCCTGATACATGGAGAAAAGGCCTTCAGAAGCCTCTGCTATTGTGTACATAGTTTATACTAAGTGACCCATAGGTTTAGGAGGCAGTGACCATGGCGGTGGAGGAGGAGGAGGTAGCCAACACTGTTTATGTATATATATATTTTTTAATTGGGGTAGCCCCCAAAATATTGGGACATATAAAAAAAGACAACTCTGTTCTGAAGAGTAGCTGTTGACATTATAGTTGCGCAGGAACTTTGTTGACTCTAGAGAACCTCGGGCAAATCGCACATCCCTGTGGCGACGACTTTGCATGCGCATGTCATCCATATCAACTTTTGATGCCAGTTTCTGCACCTACCATGGTGACCACGGGTAACAGGGAATCCGGGTTCCATTCTGCACAGGGACCCTGAGAAACAGCTACCACATGCAAGGAAGGCAGCAGGCGCGCAAATGACCCACTCCCTACGCGGGAAGGTAGTGACGAAAAATAACAATACAGGACTCTTTCGAGGCCCTGAAATTGTAATGAGTCCACTTGAAATCCTTTAACTCTGTTCAATTGGAGGGAAGTCTGGTGCAGAGCCACTGACTCGTGCGTGCTGCAGCTGAAACTCCACTATCGCCTGCTGCTGCTCGCACAGTCTCATGAGACGGTGAGCGGGAAGGCCGAAATTATGCTGCAACGCAGAGAGGCGAGCAGCAGCAGGGTGACAACGCCAAAAGCGCGCATAGCCACTACACTGAATGTCACATCCTGTTCCAAGTTGCAGATCAGTCTGGTGATGGCTTCTGGTATCCAGTACTCTTTTTACTGAAGCTGCATCAGGGTCCTGGTATGTGGCCGCACAAACGCTGGTGCTCAACACCAGCGGGCGTGCGGTTACCCTGCACCAGACCCTGCTAATCCATTCCACACTGTGACTCCTAACTTCAACATCAGGCATACTGGGTCCCGGTCATCCGATCACCGCCCTAATGTACTAATTAGCACCCAATAAAATTGACTTTTTAAAACTCTGATGTAACCGCGGTATTTGAAGCTTCTATTTGACTCTCAGATATGAAGTGCACCCCACCCCACTAATGTACTAGTTTGCAGAATTATTTCCTAAGCTGTCCCTATCAGCAGCAGCATCCTCTCCCTACACTAATAAGAGCTCATGTGAAGTGTGGCGCTACGTGACTCCAGCTTATATATAGAGGCTGGGTCACATGCTGCACTGGCCAATCACAGCCATGCCATTAGTAGGCATGGCTGTGATGGCTTCTAAGGACACAAGAGTCAAACGCTTGTTGATTGGCTGCCCTACAGCCTTTGAAAACGCGCCATTAAATTGCCGAACACCGAACTCCAACCCGAACATACAGTGATATGTCCGTGTTCGGGTCCAGGGTCCAAAAAACATAATGTTCGGTACAAACCTGAACTTTACAGTCCGGGTTCGCTTAACTCTAGTGGTTTCCCCAAAGCACACCTGATGCAACTAATCAAGGGCTTAATTAGTTGCAACATGTGTGATTGAGCTGTAACACTTGAAATACCCAAACTGGCTAGCAATTTGTTGAGTGTCACATTTGACTGCATGTTAGAAATATGGTCCACAAAGTGAAGATAGGAGATCACCCTTCACAAACAAGGAATACAAAATGATAGCGAAGGCACTGAGTGTTTCTAGAGACACTGTTGGAAGCATTGTTTGCAATAGTTAGTGGTTACACTACCTGAACAGGGCAGAAAAAGGAAGCTCTCAATGGCTGCAAACAGATTTCTGAAAAGACAGGTTGTGAATAACCTGAGTGACTGCAAAAGACCTGCAGCAAGACTTTGAAGTTTTAGTGAGCACAGTAAGGTACATACTAAACGCAGAAGGTTTCCATGCCAGAACTCCAAGACCTACTGACCCAAAGCACAAGAAAAGTCAGCACCGATATTCTCAAAATAATAAAAATAAGCCACAGAAGTTTTTGGATTCTGTCCTTTGGAGCAATGAAACAATACTGAACCTTTTCGGCCCAATGGATCAGCAGTATGTCTGGAGGAAGAAGAATGAAGCATATGCTAAAAAAAACATTCTGCCAAGAGTTAAGCATGGTGGTGGCTTGGTGATGCTCTGGGGCTTGTTTGCCTCACCTAGCACCGAAAACCTTCAGCGTGTGGAAGGCAAGATGGATTCATTGAAGTATCAGCAAATTCTAGGAGAAAACATCATGCCGTATGTGAGGAAGCTGAAGCTTGGATGTCATTGGGCCTTCCAACAAGACAATGAGCCCAAGCATATCTCGAATTCCACCAAGGTTTGGTTGCAGAAGTCATCGTCCTGGGAAATTCTACAGTGGCCATCAGTCACCTGGTATGAATACCATAGAAAATCTCTGGGTGGATTTGAAGAAGGAGGTTGGAGCACGCAAACCCAAGAATATTACTGAACTGGAGGCCATTGCTCATGAGCAGCAGGCTAAGATTCCTAAGGAACGCTCCCAGAAGCTGGTGTCTGGCAATGTATCTCATTTGCAGCAGGTCATAACAGCAAAAGGGCGCTCTACTAAGTAGTAAAGATGCCTGCCGTGAGAGGGTTGAATAATTTTGAGACTGGAGAAGTCGCGTTTTCAGTTGCGTTTGAAGCATTTGTTGTGTTTAGCCATTTCAATTGATTGGTTCATTGCAAACAGCTGAAAGTCAGTAAATAAACCTGATTTTCAATGGGGGCTGAATAATTTTGATTACAACTGTATCTATATATTTCATTTAGATTTTTACTTATTGATAGTTTTAGAAAATTCTCCCTCTGTGTGAAGGGAACTTGACTCAAACTCTGTTTGATGCTGATTGTCTTCTCTGCCACTTGCAGAACTCACGGGCTTTTAACAGGAAGCAGCCATTGCGATACCAGGTGGATCGATATGAAAAGTCATCCTACAGATCGACGCGTCCATCCGATCTCGATGAAGCAGCAATCAAGGTTTGTTTAAAACAATGCTTTCTCTCTCCCCCCCCCAAATCTCACTTATCCTTACATTAACATTCCAGGGATCTCCAGGGAAAGCGCATTGGGATCCTTATATATACCTATACACGGGATATTTGGATATTATAGTATCATTTGGAAACACTATATAGTTTTGCCACACCTCCTGTATGCTAATTGCTGTTTTATTATATGTTTTAATTATATGTTATACGAATAATTTTCAAACAAACATTTTTGGAAGTGAAGAGGTTAAAGGAAGAAAAATTATTAAACTATAGCATGTTTTATGTAAAACCTAAAATCCAAGACTTTCCCAGCACACGCATTATCTTAAACTTAAAATCAATGGGACACAATTTCTATGACGCACAATCATTCTGTTCAGAAGAAGATCTTTGTATTAAGATAGAGGATATTGTATGTTTAGTAAATGTTGGTAGAAAGCACCGAGCGAGATGATGAACGACCAGGTTAGGGGGCGATTGTCATGTAAGGGAAAGTCAATCATTTTAGAGGGTCCATTACGTTGGGTATCTGTAAGGTTGTAGGGATCCATTATTTTTTGGGGTTCATCAAAGCAGGGATCCATCAGGTTAATGGGGTCTAACAGGTGAGGGGATCGGTCACCATGCGGGGTCTGTCAGTGCAGACCGGGAGTATATGAGGTTTGGGGGCACCATCCAAATAGTGCTTTAAATCTCTCAAACAGGATCTTCCACTCATTGAGATGAAATAAGGACTTTGCAAAGAGGGATTTAGACCTGTGATCTCAGATTAATAAAATCTCTGTTTTGATACGTTGATAGATGGAGGGGGAGCGCACTAACAGTAGAAGATTTGGTTTCTTTCACTGATAGGTGTACGGCGGTTATTTCTCCTGGGGAAGCGGCCTGGCCACACTGTCCAACATCGATATCCAGATACCCACAGGTAAATGCACCCACTATTGCTATACAATATTACGAGGTTACCCAGAAATACATTAGCTCCCTGGAAGATATGATCGTTTATCTCTTCAATGCTACTTCCACAAGCCACCAGCTGCCGTACTGTCCTTCAGTTTTACTCAAAATTCTCAGGACACGGATTTTGTCTGTTTCATATCTAGTTTTTTTTTTTTCATTTTGCTAAACCTCTGACAACAGATAAATGTATTTATTTTGTGACCGTTTGGTATGCATTCCATCCTCTATTTATTAAAATTGTCTTTGGGGAAAAACAAAAAAACAATCCCAGGGCTGCGACATTCAGTTCTGTTGTAATTATGTTTATTCTTATGTTCCTTTCAGTTAACGCTTTCTTTTCCCCTCTCAGGAATATTAGAATTCCTTTCATTTAACCCGCCTGTAGCTTGGTGTATATCTATTGTATGTGAGATGTTTACACTGAATATTTCCATTTATCCCCATTTAAGGACATCTCACAATGGTTGTGGGCCAAGTGGGCTGTGGCAAGTCTTCCCTCCTTCTGGCGATCCTGGGTGAGATGCAAAGCTTGGAAGGGAGAGTCTGTTGGAACAAGTAAGTAAGGTCCTGATTCAGTGGACCCCTCTGAAATTAGCTGTAAACAAGCACCTTTAAAGGGTTCAGACAGGAAGTAAAGGATGAACCTGGTTCGGATTACAGATTAGGATTATTATGAAGGATTACATTTTAGGATTAGTATTAAAAAAATGTATAATGGGAGCCTGGCGCCAAATATATTTTGGAACTGGAAGATATCTCTTTATCGTTAACCCTAATCCAAAACTGTAACTGTAACCCAGAACATTCAATCCTTACCTTCAACCAAACCTGAATCTTAATCTCAAACCATAATCCCTAAATTGTAACTTTAATATACAACCCTAATACAAGATGTTACCTTTAATGCAATACTTAGATCCTAATCTCAAATTCTAATCCCACAATTTACCTTTCTTACAAACTTGATCCTCATATCAAACCTGAATCTCCTGAACACCACAATCCATAAACTTTACCTCCCCTTAATCTCAAACCCTAATCCAAAACATTGCTTAATCTCAAACCCTAATCCTAATCCTAAACATTATTTTCATTCTCAAACCCAAACTCTAATCCAAAATACTATGTTTAATCTCAAACCCTAATCCAAAACATTGCTTAAATTCAATCCATATGCCAAAACATTATATTAAATCTCGAACTCTAATCCCAAACTGATCTCAAACGTTAACACTAATCCAAAACAAATATCCTGAAATAAACCCAGGTTTAGATTAGTAGATTCCTGTATTTGTAGATTAGACATTACATTATTTTATTTTCCAATAATAATTTGATAATATTTTGATATTATTAAAGTTGATTTGGAGCATGCAGACGCAGTGTAACAGCAGGTTATGAACCTCTCTGTCATCGTTCAGTCCTGTAACACTCGCCCCCTAGAGCCCCGTTACCACGAGTAGGGCAAAATGTTAAGTAGGGGGATTTCCTGTTTTGGGTTTTTCCTGAACCCTTAGTCTGAGCCCGATCTCTGGCCGCCACGCTGTTTAACCCGGTCTCTGTGAGATCCTTATTTGCTGACTCTTTGACTTTGCAGATATCTCTAGTTTGAAATTGCGATTATTTGTGAAATGTTTTTTTCCAGGTGTTTCTCATGTTTTCAGTCTAATTATTTCTCTCCAGCTGTGTTTTTATTTTCCTCGATAACAATATTTTGCTGCTAATTTCAGGCTTCCTGAAGGGGAAATGACTTTGGATGGACATTCCAGGTACGGCTGTTTAACACAAATTGTCTCTGCTTTGGGTTACACGTGTAGGAGAACACACAGGCAGATAGTGTTACTTTTCTGATAATTCATCTTAACCATGGGAAACGGTGGATTATTTTAGGCACAGGAATTGTATGTAAAGAAATGTCTAATTATCGGAGCCTCACGTTCAGACATGCGCACTTGGAGGACTGAAAGTCAGAGTAGGATCTCTCACAATCTCCTCCTAGATAAATAAGATTAAAGAGTCAAAGATTCCAGAAAGCACACCGCGTTTTCAATATGGCCCAAATACACCCTGCTGGAAAATTAAAGGAACACTCTAGGTTTAGGAAAACAAACATGTATTCCTGACCCTATAGAGTTTAATCCACCATTTAGGTGACTTTCCCCCTTAAAAGAGCTAAAAATGTACCTTATTTCCAATGCCACGCAAGTCCACCGGCACTGGCAAAATCCCCTGATCCGTCTCCTTGGTGACCTCATCATAATGTACGATATTTAGACAATCCAATGCTTTCCTATAGGTGGAATGGGGGCGGGGCCAAACAGCACCTTCTCATAGAGATCTATTGAATCAATCCATCTCTATGAGGAAAGTTCAGTGCATGCAGAGGGTGGAGACACTAAATGTCAGTCACACTGTGCAGCACTGCCCCAGGAAGCACCTCTAGCAGCCATCTGAGGAGTGGCCAGTGGAGGTATCCCTAGGCTGTAATGTAAACACTGCATTTTCTCTGAAACAAACAGTGTTTACAGCAAAAAGCCTGAAGGAATGATAATACTCACCAGAACAAATACAATAAGCTGTGTACTGTACATTAAGCTGTATACTGTACAATAAGCTGTGTACTATATAATAAGCTATATACTGTACACTAAGATGAATACTATACAATACGCTGTATACTGTACAATAAGCTGTATACTATACAATACGCTGTATATTATACAATAAGCTGTATACTGTACAATAAGCTGTATACTATACAATACGCTGTATATTAAACAATAAGCTGTGTACTGTACAATAAGCTGCATACTATACAATACGCTGTATATTATACAATAAGCTGTATACTGTACAATAAGCTGTATATTATACAATAAGCTGTATACTGTACAATAAGCTGTATACTATACAATACGCTGTATATTATACAATAAGCTGTATATTATACAATAAGCTGTATACTGTACAATAAGCAGTATACTATACAATACGCTGTATATTATACACTAAGCTGTATACTGTACAATAAGCTGTATACTATACAATACGCTGTATATTAAACAATAAGCTGTGTACTGTACATTAAGCTGTATACTGTACAATAAGCTGTGTACTATATAATAAGCTATATACTGTACACTAAGATGAATACTATACAATACGCTGTATACTGTACAATAAGCTGTATACTATACAATACGCTGTATATTATACAATAAGCTGTATACTGTACAATAAGCTGTATACTATACAATACGCTGTATATTATACAATCAGCTGTATACTGTACAATAAGCTGTATACTATACAATACGCTGTATATTAAACAATAAGCTGTGTACTGTACAATAAGCTGCATACTATACAATACGCTGTATATTATACAATAAGCTTTATACTGTACAATAAGCTGTATATTATACAATAAGCTGTATACTGTACAATAAGCTGTATACTATACAATACGCTGTATATTATACAATAAGCTGTATATTATACAATAAGCTGTATACTGTACAATAAGCAGTATACTATACAATACGCTGTATATTATACACTAAGCTGTATACTGTACAATAAGCTGTATATTAAACAATAAGCTGTGTACTGTACAATAAGCTGCATAATGTACAATAAGCTGTAGTTGTTCTGGTGACTATAGTGTCCCTTTAAGTATTTTCTAGATATATTTTGTAAAAGGTGAATATGTGAACAAAGAACTTAAAAGTAAAACAGAAGAAAGTACAATTTGTGGCGCTAGAATTAATAGCAGCTGGGACACACTAGTGGGTACAATCACAATAATCCCACAGAAACAACAATATACAAAAACAGAAAAAGTGTGCAGCGCATATACCAGACCCACAAGTCTTATAGGAGTATAGACACAATCAGTGAATGATAATACAAAAAGAGATAAATACTCCAGTATTTTAGATCTTTGAGGGTCATAGGTATTTGCCAGATCCCATATAAGAGCTGGTTCAAGTGGTGTCACTTTAAGATGTCTCAAATCAAATCTTGAGGTTACTCTCAGAGATGTAGCTTGGTCCTCAGAATATGTAAATTGTTGAGCAAGCAAACATCAAATTAGAAGAGTATAAAAAACACATTTATTATAAATAAATAAAAACCTTACATTGAGGTCTTGTAAAATCAGCAAAAAATAGCAGCACAACGCGTTTCAACGATCAATCTCGTCTTCCTCAGGTGCAGTTCACAATATTACATAAAGTCCATACATTTAAAGGCCTTTTGGCGCGGAAAATCGGGTATTTAAGACCCGCCCTCTTTGCCATCGGACCAATCAGCGAGAGCCAGATGATTTCTCCTTCACCGTCTGCAATTTCCGGGTTCATGCGTTCCACTCCTTTTACTTCCGGTATCGCATGCGTTCCAATATGCGTCTCACAGGGGGCACTTCCGGTTTCGCTTGCGGTTCGATTTTCCCAGCAAAAAAATCCCTTGCAGAGTTCATGTTACTGCTAATCTTCAAGCTCACATAAATATAGTAAAATAATATATATGTGCACATAAGTGCACACATATATATATGTACAAAACATGTAAATGAGAAAAGGGGGAGTAGATGAAAAGAAGGAAGGTTAGTAATAACCACAATTTACTAATTATATATGTATATATGTAGATATATAATAAAGTATATAGGTGGAACCAATAAAAGTGTATTCACCAGGTGTGCAAAAGTTAAATATAATTATACATTTCGAAATCAATATTTAAACCACATGGAGAGAGTTTTTCCATCTCAAAGATCCATTTCATTTCTGTTCTATTCAGGATCCTGAGATGGTCCCCCCCTCTCCTTGGTTGTTGGACCTTTTGAATTCCCAAGAAATGTAAACATTTAGTATCCCCATTATGTTTTTGATATACATGTGCTGATACTGAATGATTGAGGACTCCCTTTTGTACATTTCTAAAATGTTCACAGATCCTGACTTTTAGGAGTCTAGTGGTACGCCCTATGTACTGCAGTCCACAGATACATGTTAATAAATAAATAACATTGTTTGAATTACATGTTATAAAATCTTTGACTGTATATTCTTTTTTTGTCTTATTTGAAATAAATTTCTCAGTTTTCCTATTTATAATTTTACTCATACTACACGCCCTACAATTCCCACAGTTAAAAAACCCTTGTAATTTTTTTCCCTGTAAATCATTATCTCTAAGGGATATTTTAGGGATATAACTCCTGGTCAGTATATCTTTAAAATTATTGGCGCCTCTATAGACTATTTTCGGCTTTTCTCCTATATATTCACTAAGATCTTCATTTTGCTTAAGAATACACCAATGTTTTCTTAAAACTTTGTGAAAAATATATGACTCTGTGAACAGTGGTGTATCCTGGTTTTGTGCTGCCCTAGGCAGGACAAAACTCAGGCACCCCCCCGCGCCACCCCCACCCGCGCAACCGCCACCCAACCTTCCCCCCTGCTCCGCCTTCTAAATACACACACACACATTCACTGACAGATACGCATTCACTAGCTAACAGAAACACACAGTCACTAACAGGTACACTCACACACTCACTAACAGACACACACACTCACAGGCAAACACACACACACACTAACAGGCAAACACACACACTAAGACATCCACACTGACACACACACACTAACACTAACATATACACACTAACAGACACAAACACTAACATGCACACACACACTAACATACACACACTAACAGACATCCACACACTAACACTAACATACACACTAACAGACACAAACACTAACATACACACACTAACAGACACACACCAACATAGACACACACACTAACACTAACATAGACACACACACTAACACTAACATACATACACACACTAACATACACACTAACAGACTTCCACACACACACTAACAGACACACACACTAACATACATACACACACTAACATACACACTAACAGACTTCCACACACACTAGTGTTTTTTTTTTGTTTTTTTATTTAACCCCCCCCAGCCTCCTTACCTTTGGCAATGCTGGGGGGGGGAGGGGGGGTTCTTCCTCTCCCTGGTGGTCCAGTGGCTGCAGCGCTGGGCGGGCGGGCGCCGAGGGAGCTCTTCCCCTGAGCGCTCTGCTCAGCTCCCTCGCGCGCCACCAGCAGAGTGAGGCTGG
>OW240914.1:356838159-356908658 GCA_933207985.1 Pelobates cultripes
CTAAGTTTAGTTCACTTCTTGTTTACTTAATTATTTGCATCTTTGCTGAATTTGTTTCCAGTTTATATAATTCTCCTTCCATCTTTCCATGTTTTTATATATCTTTAATTTTGTATCTTCTTTTACAGATACAAGGCTGTCATCGATGCCTGCTCACTCCAGCCAGATATTGACTTATTACCTTTTGGAGACCAAACAGAAATTGGAGAAAGGGTTATTATAAAAAAATATCTTAATAATTCTTTTATATATCTATTGACAATATTACACTATATTTTTTGTAGATGCCTCAAGGAGTGTGATTCACCTACTGTATGTATTGTGTTTTTGTATGTTTTAGAGTGGTATAAGGGGTTTCCCACTCAGGTGATATATCACACTCACATTTCCTTCACTGTATATATTCTATTTACTTTCTACTTAAGTTGTGAAAAACACTCAAGTCATTGTAAAAGACTTGCAGCAAGGCTTGTTGGCAGCAGGTACTGAGATTTCAGTGAGAACAGTAAAGTGCGTACTAAACGCAGAAGGTTTCCATGCAAGAACTCCAAGACACCACTACTGACCCAAAATCACAAGAAAAGAAGGCTCCTGTATGCCCGAAATCATATAAATAAACCAAAAGTATTGGGATTTGTAATAGACACCTCCGCCGATGGATAATCCTAGCGCTTCTCAAGGACCATCAGCACCACACCAGACACCATATGCACCACAGACTCCACGAACCGCCGTAGCTTGGTTGGGATCTCGCCGTCTCCTTCCCACCCTGGGACTCTAAGACAATAATATAATGTATCAGACAGTAATATAATGTATCAGACAGTAACATATATAATATATCAGACAGTAATATAATGTATCAGACAATAATATAATCATCAGACAGTAATATAATTTATCAGACAGTAACACATATATAATGTATCAGACAGTAATATAATGTATCAGACAGTAATATATATAATTTATCAGACAGTAACACGTATATAATGTATCAGACAGTAATATAATGTATCAGACAGTAACATATATAATATATCAGACAATAATATAATGTATCAGACAGTAATATATATAATGTATCAGACAGTAATATAATGTTACTGTCTGATACATTATATTACTGTCTGATACATTATATTACTGTCTGATACATTACATATGTTACTGTCTGATACATTATATTACTGTCTGATACATTATATACGTGTTACTGTCTGATAAATTATATATATTACTGTCTGATACATTATATATGTTACTGTCTGATACATTATATTACTGTCTGATACATTATATTACTGTCTGATATATTATATATGTTACTGTCTGATACATTATATACGTGTTACTGTCTGATAAATTATATATATATTACTGTCTGATACATTATATATGTTACTGTCTGATACATTATGTTACTGTCTGATACATTATATATATATATATATATGTATATATATATATATATATATATCAGACAGTAATATATATAATTTATCAGACAGTAACACGTATATAATGTATCAGACAGTAATATAATGTATCAGACAGTAACATATATAATGTATCAGACAGTAATATAATGTATCAGACAGTAACATATATAATATATCAGACAGTAATATAATGCATCAGACAGTAATATAATGTATCAGACAATAATATAATGTATCAGACAGTAATATAATGTATCAGACAGTAACATATATAATATATCAGACAGTAATATAATGTATCAGACAATAATATAATGTATCAGACAGTAATATAATGTATCAGACAATAATATAATGTTTTAGACAGTAACATATATAATGTATCAGACAGTAATATATATAATGTATCAGACAGTAACATATATAATGTATCAGACAGTAATATAATGTATCAGACAGTAACATATATAATGTATCAGACAGTAATATAATGTATCAGACAATAATATAATGTATCAGACAGTAATATAATGTATCAGACAATAATATAATGTATCAGACAGTAATATAATGTATCAGATAATGTCTGCAGGAACCAATGTATTGTCTCAGAGGGAAACTGAACTCGGTTAAAAGTAACAATGAGCTAGAAATGAATGATAAAGTAAGAAGACGTCTCACTGTACACAAATCTTAGATTAATATTTTACAAAGGAAATAATTTCTTCATAAAGTCTAAATGTTTATCTGTAATTATGAATTCTATCTGCGTTTCAGTAAATCCCCCGAGTGTCCTGCCATCAATTTCCTTAAGATATTAATTCAGATAAAAATAGCCTCTTTCTGCTTATTTCTCTTGGGATCGGACGTCCAGTTACAGAACACGCTGATTTTAAGGTGTGAAAAACCCCTAAGAGTTAGCAGAGCAAGGGGTCTAATGTCTAAATGAAAGCAAATAAAGATCCATTGCTGGTGGGTGAATCACTAACAATGGAAGGACTATCTTGTTAGTATCAAAAGCTGAATGATCGTCAGTAATTTCAGAAAAGAAATATCAAGCAGATTTTGGAACGTATTATCAGCTGCAGTCCTTGTGTTAATTTCTCTAATCTTGGATAGTTTATTTTGTCTGTTCTGACTCACCGCACTTGTATCTTTTGTATTTATTAGGGAATTAATTTAAGTGGAGGCCAACGTCAGAGGATATGTGTGGCGCGCGCTCTCTATCAGAACACCAATATTGTATTCCTGGTGAGAGATTTCTCCTTTTTATAACTATATTAACCTTGATGGAAATATGATCTGTTTAAACGTGTGCAAGTTCCATGTGTAGCTGTTTAGATAAGATGCAGTAGTGGGTTTTTTCACTAAGTAATTAATAAATACAAAAATGAATTGTAAAACCCAGACAAAAATGAGCTAATTGGGTCATTTTCCCAAATCAGACATTTTCGTCCATGTTTTTTATTTCACTACGACACACGTTACTGTAAAGAAGAGAAAAGGAATGAAAAATTTGATAAAACAGCATAAGATTCAGAGTCTCTCATTCACTAAACAGTTCACTGAGATCAATTGAAAACACACTGAGGACAATAAGGGATATGTTTAAAATTTTGTTTTTTTATTTCCCTCCAATTTCCTGTCTAGTTAATAAACACTTCGGGTTTGATTACACTGTTTGTCAATTAGAATCTACTTGCTGACAATTCCTGTCAGTCACTGCTGTTAGGGAGTTGCAGTTTATTAACGATAAAATGCTCCGAGTAGCGACAGGGAGTTAACGGCCGGTACTGGAAGCCAGTAACCAACTAGTGGCTAGTGACTCCTGTGTTAAGGTTGCCCAGGGCAATAGGCTCTTCACACAAAGAATTCAGCCACAGCACACCACACTCAACCTGCACAGACGTGCAGACATTGCCTCCCCCTCACATACAACGGTCAGCCTTCTCCACACACAACACTCTCAGCCACTACACATAAAATTCTCGCCATCTACTGCTAATATCCCAGGTTAACACATTGTATACAGCGTCGCTATCTCCTGCTAATATCCCAGGTTAATACATTGTATACAGCGTCGCTATCTCCTGCTAATATCCCAGGTTAACACATTCTATACAGTGTCGCTATCTCCTGCTAATATCCCGGGTTAATACATTGTATACAGCGTCGCTATCTCCTGCTAATATCCCAGGTTAATACATTGTATAAAGTGTCGCTATCCCCTGCTAATATCCCGGGTTAATACATTGTATACAGCGTCGCTATCTCCTGCTAATATCCCGGGTTAATACATTGTATACAGCGTCGCTATCTCCTGCTAATATCCCGGGTTAATACAATGTATACAGCGTCGCTAACTCCTGCTAATATCCCAGGTTAATACATTGTATACAGCATCGTCATCTCCTGCTACTATCCCGGGTTAATACATTGTATACAGCGTCGCTATCCCCTGCTAATATCCCAGGTTAATACATTGTATAAAGTGTCGCTATCCCCTGCTAATATCCTGGGTTAATACATTGTATACAGCGTCGCTATCTCCTGCTAATATCCCAGGTTAATACATTGTATAAAGTGTCACTATCTCCTGCTAATATCCCAGGTTAATACATTGTACACAGTGTCACTATCTCCTGCTAATATCCCGGGTTAATACATTGTATAAAGTGTCGCTATCCCCTGCTAATATCCTGGGTTAATACATTGTATACAGTGTCGCTATCTCTTGCTAATATCCCAGGTTAATACATTGTATACAGCGTCGCTATCTCCTGCTAATATCCCAGGTTAATACATTGTACACAGTGTCACTATCTCCTGCTAATATCCCGGGTTAATACATTGTATAAAGTGTCGCTATCCCCTGCTAATATCCTGGGTTAATACATTGTATACAGCGTCACTATCTCCTGCTAATATCCCAGGTTAATACATTGTATACAGCATCGCTATCTCCCACTAATATCCCGGGTTAATACATTGTATACAGCGTCGCTATCTCCTACTAATAACCCAGGTTAATACATTGTATACAGTGTCGCTATCTCCTGCTAATATCCCGGGTTAATACATTGTATAAAGTGTCGCTATCTCCTGCTAATATCCTGGGTTAATACATTGTATAAAGTGTCGCTATCTCCTGCTAATATCCCGGGTTAATACATTGTATACAGCGTCGCCATCTCCTGCTAATATCCCAGGTTAATACATTGTATACAGCGTCGCTATCTCCTGCTAATATCCCAGGTTAATATATTATATACAGCGTCGCTATCTCCTGCTAATATCCCAGGTTAATACATTGTATACAGCGTCGCTATCTCCTGCTAATATCCCAGGTTAATACATTGTATACAGTGTCCCTATCTCCTGCTAATATCCCGGGTTAATACATTGTATACAGCGTCACTATCTCCTGCTAATATCCTGGGTTAATACATTGTATACAGCGTCGCTATCTCCTGCTAATATCCTGGGTTAATACATTGTATACAGCATCGTCATCTCCTGCTACTATCCCGGGTTAATACATTGTATACAGCGTCGCTATCCCCTGCTAATATCCCAGGTTAATACATTGTATAAAGTGTCGCTATCCCCTGCTAATATCCTGGGTTAATACATTGTATACAGCGTCGCTAACTCAATGTTTTAGTCCAAATTAGTTTGACAATTGTTTGTTTTATGAATCAGATCTTAAATAAAGACAATTACATCTTGACTTCACTATTTAAATAGTTAAAGAACTACCACTGTGAGTTATATATTTACTAACACAAGGGGGGAGGTGCATAGCAACATTCTGATAACGAGCACAATTGGCTACAGTTTTGGGGTGTATGGCAAACCGCTATACAGGGATACAATAGGTACAGAGTCACTGGACATACAAGAAAATGGTGTTTAAAATGGTTTAATAATAGTTTAATAACACGTATTCAGAAGTTGTTGATTTCCTTGCTCACATGAGCTTGCAATCTAGATGTTCTGTATTTTCCACCTGTCAGTGATAATAATTTCTCATATCTTTACTTCTTCTTTAGGATGACCCTTTCTCCGCTCTCGATATACATCTAAGCGATCATCTAATGCAGGAAGGGATTTTAAAGTTTCTTCGAGATGATAAGCGGACAGTGATTCTAGTGACACATAAATTGCAATACCTTCCTCACGCGGACTGGGTGAGAGGCTTCAACCATTTGGCAAAAGCATTAAAGCCACTGTGGCAAATTGCTAAAGAATAGAGTGTCCTTAAACTGACATTAAAAAATGTCCCAGTGTCATAGAATGGCGATATACCAAAATAAGAACCCAAAACACAATCTTCAGAATTCACAGCCCGAAACATGTATGATATATCCTCGTAGGAGTATTCCGCTGGCTGCAGTAGCCATTCCATAAAAGGGAGGCTCTGTTAGTGTTTCAATGCTGAGCCATACAGACTATCTCACAATTTCTTTTATATAAATGTTATGCCATTAGACGAGTGGAGCAAATTACGTTTGCGTTTACTCCAAACGGGCATCGACAAAGAGTTTTGATAAAACATTTGTAAAGCACAACACAAGTTATTTATTTCTGTATTTAATCGGCAGTCTATAGTCCTTTTTTAATTAATAATTTGGCTTTCCCTGAAAGGGCAGTAAAACCCTTGATTAGTTCCATCTGCGCCTCTGTGCACTTTTTCCGACAGAGAATACTTGAGTTTTATGATTTGGAAACTTTCCATCATCTTAGACAGTTTTGTCTTTTAATATTTTATGTCGTTGTTTGAATTAGAAATAAACTTGGCTTAAAATTCAATAAAAACCTGTTTTAGTGGAAGATGAGATTAAAGGTCAGTGAGTTCTGGTTTACAGGGGCAGAGCTGCGTCAGAAAGTAAAGATTTGGGGCAAACATCTTAAAAATGTAATAAGTGGTTTAATCACCTTGTTTAGAATAAGGAACTCATTGCTGTTCTGTTCTCTACAGACAGCGATCAGTCGAAGATTAAAATCCAAATATGGGAATAAATAGACAAAATAGCAGTGTCAGGAAAACGTCCTAATTTTTATAAACACGGTGTTTAAAGGAAAACTTTTATCAATTTTTGTTATTAGAATTCAAATATTCCTTGTATTATGTCATCTGTGTGTATTGTTTTGGATTACCTATATTTACGTAAATACCTCTCTGTAGTGTATCTCCTGGTTTACCTTTACGCAGTGGGGGCAGTCATTTCAAGCCCTCTTGTGGAAGCCTCACTTACACGACCAAAATCCGAGTGCAATTTAAATAAAGCTTCATGCAGAATGGTTTTACGATTCATAGGTTATGTGCTTACATCAGAATTTGTGATCATGCCCTAGCTCAGGGGTAGGCGACCTATGGCACGTGTGCCATGCACGGCACTCGAGGTGTCTTTGCACGGCACTCAAGGCTGCTAGTGCCAAACCTGCTCTGCCCATCAGGAGTCCCAGTGAAACTTGAGATATCTGCTAATACAAAAAGGTGGTGAAGGACAATCCTCAATTTACGCATTGCAGAACGTAGAAGAAGTGATCTCAGATCAGTTCCTCCTAGCACTTGTGAATTGGAATCCGCACTGTAGTAGAGCAGCCCGCAGCTGCTGTAGCAGCTCCTGTCCTTGACCTGTACCTGGCCGGCCTGGTCCCCACTGGACCCAGGGAAGCCAACCACACTGCTAGATATACACAGAAATGCACAATAAGCCTCCCCTCATACAAATAATACAAACAGCCCACACACAAACACACCCACAGTCTGCACAAACAACACCACCAACAATCCGCATACATGCACACAACGCCACATGCAGCCTCTCACATGCAATACCCCAAACAGCCCCTCACATACGCACACTACCAAATACACAATGTGACATCCACACACACACACACAATTCCACAAGCAGCCCCCATACACATCCCACATTCGTAGGTATTATACACAATACCACAAACAACTCATGAACATATACAATATAATAGCTCATATACACACAAATACAACCATACAAAGCAACTTCAGTAAAAATAACACAAGCAGACTACGGCAACATACACACCTCAATTTAAAAAAATAGGACTGGCACGCTGCAGGACATCACAATCTTATTTTGGCACAGTGCTGGTAAAAGTTTGCCTACCCCTGCCCTAGCTCCTAGTTCATGCACGGTCTTTGGTCGTATAAGTGATGACTCTGACCAAAGATGGTTAGATGGCAGCTGATGTGGAGAAGGAGGGAATTCAGGGAGTTCTTTACTGATATGTTGGCATTACGAATGATACACACATCCCTTATCATATTTAATGTGATAATAAGAAATTATTAAATTTTTAACACAATTTCCACTTGGAACGATGGCTTTGGTTACTGGTCCTAGAATCGGTCCAATGATACATTAAACAAGCTCCCACTGGCTGTGACTGACACAATTGATACATTGTAACTGCACAGTCTGTATCACTGCGGCTGCAGGGCCTCTTTTAATGGCGTTTGTCATCGCCGCGCAGGAAACAGCGGGTTGTCCTACTCTATGGTCAGGGAATATCTAACGGAATAGACAGGAATCAAGCAATTTAATTACATTACAATTAGCTCAGTTACAAATCTATGAATCAGATCCATTCCAATCAATTAATTGTATTTACTTTCCTGAATCCTGTGCCGTGTATTAGTAAATGAACTCCATTCTAAACACACATTGCTCACACCTTAAAGGAACAATATATGGCAGGGAACACAAACCCCATGGTGTTAAAACCACCATTTAGGTGGCTTGCCCCTCCTTACAAAGGGTTAAAACTTTCCTTATTTCCAGCGCCAATCCACCTCCTTGCTGTGATCATCAGAATTTATGGTTTTTAGTCAATCCAATGCTTTTACATACAGAAAGCATTGGATTGGCTGAAATCAGCAGGGGTGGAACCAAATGCCAGCTTGGACAATCAGCATCTCCTCATAGAGGTGAATTGAATCAATGCATCTCTATGAGGCAAATTCAGTGTTTGCATGCAGAGGGAGGAGACACTGAATGTCAGTCACACTGTGCAGCACTGCCCCAGGAAGCACCTCTAGCAGCCATCTGAGGAGTGGCCAGTGGAGGTATCGTTAAGGGGCAATGTAAACACTGCATTTTCTCTGAAAAAAACTGTTTTTATAGCAAAAAGCCTGAAGAGAATGATTCTACTCACCAGAACAACTACAATAAGCTGTGTACACTATGCAATAAGCTGTATACTATACAATAAGCTGTAGTTGTTCTGGTGACTATTGTGTCCCTTTAAGTTTCTGGAAATCCTTTGTATTAACCAGTATCAAACATTCTAGGAACTATTTATAGAAGTTGTAGCGGAGCTGCAATATTAAATTCCACGATCTCCGCTGGTACAGAAAGTAATCCAAAGTAAAGCGCTGAAAAGTAAGGCAATATCCCAAATCCCCCCCAGTAACCGGACGAAACACAGTTCTGGGAGTCAACTGAGCTTTTATTCACAAGTCACAGTATTTATGCAAGTCCCCATGCAAGGGGTTTCCCTACTGACATTGCAGGGGTTATACAGTAGGGGACTACATGGGGGACTTAACAATCTGGACATTTCTCCCATCAGGCACTGCTGGACGAGAGGGATACTCCCACTGGAATCCGTGCAGCAGAACCGACATTTTACATTAAAATAGATAACTTTTCCACCATTCATGTTATTTAAACGAATGGACGTTCGGTAGATAGCTGGGGTCTGAGCGCACCTTTCGTGAGAATACCGCTCAGATCCCAGCCTAACTAACCGAACGCCGTACAAAATGCACTTTAACATTATGTTCGCCTGAAAGTACCGAGCACCGATGGGGAAACATAATAGTGAAGACCGGAGCTCCCGAACGGCCTTCGCGCCGTCGAGTAGCCGATTTCAGTTCCACGCACTCGACTACCAAACACCGCTGGGGAAACAAAGGACCCAAGATGGCCGACCGCCGTGTGGTCGGTAGCCGAACGACAGCCACCTAGGAAAGCCCTTAACTATGGGTGCCACACGACCCTCTTTGTGGGCTCCTGGGTGGTATCTCATTCGTTTCACGAAAAGTCCCTGTAAAACGAATACATGAATGCTAGCGGCTTTCGGCTGCTAGCATACGAATGCTCTAGGATAAAGCAGTACAGGCAGACATTAAAATATAACAGTCCAGCGGCTTATACCGACAACCTTTGCAGATACAGCCATTTACTCTAAAAGTGGCTAGGTTTGCCACAGAGGTTATTGTAAAAAATGACAAAATAATTATTGCAAGTGGCTGAAGTGGAGAAATTACCAAGCTTGACCAGTTTCCCAATTCCTCCATTCTGGGCTGTGATTTTCAATTTCTTTGTAGATTATCCACATTCCTGGGTTGGTGAAACACCTTTTTTTCTAAGAGATAGACATGCGACTCGTCTCAGTGTCACCCGCCATGCTACGTGTCCTTTGTGTTTTAGATCATTGCTATGAAAGATGGGACTGTCCTGAGAGAGGGGACATTAAAGGACATTCAGAACAATGATAATGAACTGTACGAGCACTGGAAAACGTTAATGAATCGTCAGGATCAGGAGCTGGAGAAGGTAACGGCTAAGCCGAGCACACCCTTAACTCTCCACATATTATTGTTTCATCGGGTTGGGTAACAGCAAGCTTTTTTCTAAAAACCTCTTTGGTTGTCCGAGACCCCCTAATAAGGAGTGTTAGACGATTCCTTTTGTTACACGTTTCTGAAATGTTTATAGACTGTAACAGGGAATGACACAGCAGAGAGCTGGAATATTCCAGAACAATGAGTGTCCGTAGATATTCCAGGAACGCTGGACAGATTTGCTGTTTGAAACAATAATCCTCGATCTGTTCTTAGTAAGGTTGACACTGCTGGGGAGATTGTGAGAGATAATCTTTAGTGACGTTTATTTACCAGGACGTTTCTGCTGTCTGACAGTGGTGCTGGTTGGGAGTATATTATAACAAGTTCCTGCATACAATGTGAATAATAAAAAAATAAAATACATAAAGTAGGCCCTAATAAAGCAAAAAAATTATTTTCTCTAGAATAATAATGTGTTCCCTGCTTGCAGCCGTGTCAGGAGGACATACTTGGGGGTTTTGTTGTTTGTATGGACATATTGTTTGGGAACAAATTCTGTTTGTACAAACGTAGCATGGCATTGAGATTAATGGCAATAAAACAATAACAATGTATAATTAGCACAATGTCTTCATATTCACAAAATGTTTAAAGGAACACGGAGGCGTTACATGCAAACATGTATTCTCTGCACCATTTAAATAAATTCCCCCTCCCGAGCACCCTGGTCTCCCTGCAGTCACCATTTCTCCCTCAATCCTGAGAGAAAAATTGAGAGGCAAGTGTGTATGCGCAGCAATTCAGCATCCACATAAAGAATTGAATCAATGCATTGTTCAGCATTAAATGCTAAGATGCTGAAAGTATGTGAGACCTCGTCCAGGAAGTCCATCTCGTGGCTGTCCAAGTGACGGGTTAATTGTACGAGTTACAACCACTAGAGGTGGTCTTCCCTCTGAAAAGGCAGCGTTTATACTCCTGACCTTGCATGGACCAGCTATATGCCCATGAAACACTGCATTGAGCAGTAGTGGTTGTGGTGTCTACATTGTCTATTTAATTAAATATTTACCAGCAATTTGTTAAATGATCAAAAATATCTAACCAGATAACATGATGTAAAATGTATTGTTCTGGTAACTAATAACTGTATGATGTGACCTATTTAATGGGCTCATAGTCACCTTCCTGCCATTTCCTCCTACTCCTAGCCTCATGTAACTGCCAATCCTATCATCCCTAGTCTTTTATCTGCCATTCCCAGCACCCCATGTCCAGTATCTACCATAGCCACCTCGTACTCTTTAAATAATATGCATTGTTGGTGCAGGATACGGATGCTGATCAGGCTACGATGGAGAGACAAACCCTGCGCAGAGCGATGTACTCCAGAGAAGCTAAAGCACAGATTGAGGATGAAGAAGAAGGTGAACCAGCTGTACAGTATGTCCATCTCCCAGCATGCCCCAAACACATACAGCATTGACTGCAATATCACATTGTCTGTTGAAAGACACGGCTTGAGAGGAAATCCGTTATTTAGACTAACCGCGAACGTGGTCAGGTTATATATTACATTTCATTAATCTGACATATTGAAGGGATAGTTGGGTTTCACTATCACTCTAATATGCATGAAATAAATAGAATAAAATGGACACAAGATCAGCTCTGCGTTTGGAATCGGATGAAAACGTATTCACTTTCTATTTTAGTGTAAACAATCCATAGCTGCTAAAGGGGAACTGTCCGTTTCTGTCCCTGGAATTTACCCGTTTTAATAAAGCATCTTTTTTATAATATCAGTTTTCTTTTAAATGAATATTAAATATTTTGCAAATTATATCGTAATCCAGTTCAGACAAGGCACAGCAATGGCACCCATTACAAATTACCAGGAGAAAAAAAACAACAACATTGTTTAGTTTCTCATCTTTCTGTTTTCACCACATCCAGTTGTTTCCGTCACACCCAGTGGTTTTCTTCCACGTCCAGTGGTTTCCGCCACGTCTAATGGTTTCCGTCACACTTAGTGATTTTCTTCCACGTCCAGTGATTTTCTTCCACGTCCAGTGATTTTCTGCCACTCCAATGGTTTCTGCCACGTGTAATGGTTTCCCTTACATCCAGTGGTTTCCCTCATATCCAGCAGTGTGTATCACTAGATTTAACATGACATTATGACACCCCATGTCTGTTCTGTTCAGAGGAGGAAGAGGAGGAAGATGAAGAGGACAATATGTCCGTAGCAATGAGGCAGAGGACAAATATGCCGTGGCGGACGTGCTGGAAATATCTGACATCTGGAGGGTATCTTCTGCTCTTTCTGATGATCATCTCGAAGCTTTTGAAACACTCGGTTATTGTGGGGATCGATTACTGGTTGGTTCTGTGGACATCAACGAATGTCACCAGTGGGGTAATAATGTGCTTGTGGGCTAACATTTTGTTTTGCATGTGTTTGTTCTATGGAATGTTTATCTCTCAGAACACAGGGCATGCCAGTAGGCTTGACAACGCATTTCATGCCAAATTAAACATACCAATATTCAGCTAAAATGAAAACTAAATGTGTTTGTGTAATTAAATGCAGACATTATTGCTAAGATTACTCAGTTAACTAATGTGTGTAAAAACAAATATATTGTAACGAACATGATAATAATGATATTTCTAGGGGTTTAATGTATAGTTATATAATGATATTACTAGGGGTTTAATATATAGCGATATTACTAGGGGTTTAATATATAGCGATATTACTAGGGGATTAATATATAGGGATATTACTAGGGGTTTAATATATAATGATATTACTAGGGGTTTAATATATAGGGATATTACTAGGGGTTTAATATATAATGATATTACTAGGGGATTAATATATAATGATATTACTAGGGATATAATATAGAATGATATTACTAAGGGTTTAATATATAGGGATATTACCAGGGGTTTAATATAGAATGATATTACTAGGGGTTTAATATATAATGATATTACTAGGGGTTTAATATATAGGGATATTACCAGGGGTTTAATATAGAATGATATTACTAGGGGTTTAATATATAATGATATTACTAGGGGTTTAATATATAATGATATTACTAGGGGATTAATATATAATGATATTACTAGGGATATAATATATAATGATATTACTAGGGGTTTAATATATAATGATATTACTAGGGGTTTAATATATAATGATATTACTAGGGATCTAATATATAATGATATTACTAGGGGTTTAATATATAGTGATATTACTAGGGGTTTAATATATAATGATATTACTAGGGATATAATATAGAATGATATTACTAGGGGTGTAATATAGAATATTACTAAGGGTTTAATATATCGGGATATTACCGGGGTTTAAGATAGAATGATATTAGTAGGGGTTTAATATATATGGATATTACTAGGGATTTAATATACAATGATATTACTAGGGGATTAATATATAGTGATAATACCAGGGGTTTAATATATAATGATATTACTAGGGGTTTAATATATAATGAAATTACTAGGGGTTTAATATATAGTGATATTACTAGGGGTTTAATATATAATGATATTACTAGGGGTTTAATATATAGTGATATTATTAGGGGTTTAATATATAATGATATTACTAGGGATCGAATATGTAATGATATTACTAGGGGTTTAATATATAATGATATTACTAGGGGTTTAATATATAGTGATATTACTAGGGGTTTAATATATAATGATATTACTAGGGATTGAATATGTAATGATATTACTAGGGGTTTAATATATAATGATATTACTAGGGGTTTAATATATAATGATATTACTAGGGGATTAATATATGATATTTCTAGGGGTTTAATATATAGTGATATTACTAGTGATCTAATATATGATATTTCTAGGGGTTTAATATATAATGATATTACTAGGGGTTTAATATATAATGATGATATTCCTAGACACAGCGTGCATACAATGTGGCCGGTTTCAGCATACTCAGCGCCTTGGGGATCATTCTGTGTCTGATAACCTCCTTAACGGTAGAGTGGATGGGCGTCACGGCTGCCACCAACCTGCACGATAACCTCCTGAAGAAGATAATCCTGGCACCAATTCGGTAAATATTAGTACCCACTCTCTATAAAAACCGAACCCAGCATTACTGATATAATAACATTCAGCAATTAACTCATTCTGCCCGTTTCTTTTGCTGCGTCTGACCTGTCTAAAACCCAACTGAGACGTAACAGGATATCTATTCCTCTAATTCTATTTAAAATGTTCATATTTTTAGCTTCCCATTCAGGAGAAGCTGCTGGTGCAATCAGATGTCTGACTTCCTGGTGAATTTAAACCTTTTTCTATATCCCTTCTAATAGATTTTTTGATACGACTCCCCTTGGTCTGATTTTAAATCGATTTTCTGCCGACACTAATATTATAGACCAGGTAAGAGATTGGGGCTCAGGGGCGTATTCTGTCTGTAATTAGATATAATTAATATGTTCGGTGCCACCAAACATTCTCTTGGAGTTTATGGACCTCAGAACCGTACAAACAAACTCAATAACATCTGGTTATTTTATTTAAAAGCTAACACACCTGTTTATGTAAGTTTACATAGTATCTGCAAAGGGAGACAAGGACTTTTTCTTTGTAAGTTCCTTTAGTTTTGTTCTAGAAGTCCCAAAAACAAACAAAAAATGTTATACAGTGTGCAATGCATGGTGGGAGTGGTGCATTCAAAAGGGATCGCCAAAGATATTAGTGGAAAAAATGAAAAGCGTCAAACAGATGCCAATAATAATTACTGTGAGAGTCCCCAAGTACAGTGTTCCGAGGTCAGATTAAATGAGAATTGCTGCGGTCTGTGGGAGAACATGGGTTAATGTCCACAGACATTAAAATGGGGGGTGGCCATTCTCTTGTCATTCCTTTTAGTATGTCCCAGGGACGATCAATGTAGTTGGTTTCTTTTTACTTCTTGTTACAATGTAACATCTCCTGCCTTTATTCCATGTTAGCACATTCCACCCACCGTGGAGTCTCTCACCAGGTCCACGTTACTGTGCCTCTCTGCTATTGGCGTGATCTCCGTGGCTGCACCTCCGTTCCTGGCCGCACTGCTTCCTCTTGGTATAGCGTTTCACTTTATCCAGAAATATTTTAGAGTTGCCTCCAAGTAAGTCCATCATGATGAAGGAAGCCAGATCAGCTTCATGGTTTAATGTGTTTAATATGATGCTGCCACCTCTAGCTTACCCGTTTCCATCAAGGCAGCTATATCTTAACCTGTTTTATTGGCTCAGTTGTCCCTCTCCCCCCCCACAGACTTTTCAAGACTCTTACAATAGACCGCCAAATATATCTATGTGAATAGAGTCAGCACGGTACCCTAAAAACCACTGTGACGAAACACGGTCACTGAGTGTCATGCCTACATATGGCCCGTGTGAAAAGCATGTGGAAAGACTGTGTGATTTCCCTGGTTTATTATTAGGATTCTTATATGTTTGGGATGTAGTTTATGTTTTGTGATCTGTAACTCTAGTGCCTGGGGGATAATTGGGTTAAGTAAATGTCTCTCTTGGATATGGTGTTGAATCAAGAGTTTCCTGTTTCTGGAAGGGTTGATCTTTACCATATCTGAGAGGCAAGCAAGACATATGGCAGATGTGAGCTCAGAGTTCCAGACCACTTCTGTGTGATTTCCCACACACTACAGAATAGCTCTGCTGGAGTCCAAGCTTTAAAGAGGAACTGTAAGCTAGGACTGTCAGGACGAACCAGTGGCCCAACACGCAGAATTAAGTAAAACACGTAACAAATACAAACAGTGATAACGTATTACCAAGCCTTAGAATGGCCAGAGTTAACGTACTAGAATAAACAGTAACGAGCCGAGGTCAGGAATACAGAAAGGAACAAATACAGAAAGAACAGAGCCTTAGGGTCAGGGATACCAGAAATACGGGAAGCCAAGCCAAGCCAAGATCAAAAAACAAATATCAGAATCAGGAACGCACTCTCGGATAACCAACGGGATGGAAACCACGACAGGGCACTGAACAACTGCAGGTTTGGGTTTAAATAACCCGGTAAATCCTGCTATTGGCTGATTTGGGTCCCGTGACCCCAGAACGTGCATGCACGAGGAAAATGTGATGCCGCACGCATGTTAACGTCGCTGGTGACATCAATGTGGGCGGCGTTATTAATTATCGCCATCTTGCCACGGCCAGCGTCCCTCTCAACGCTGGACCCGGCCGCCGATCCACAAACCTCTCCCTCTTTTAGTGCGACAGCACCAATCAGGCATGGCCACACTGTGGTGCTGATCAGGCACTGCGATAGTGTGACCATACCGATCAGGTGCAGTCACACTGAGGTGCCAATCATGCACCGTGACAAGTACATTCCATGCAATCCCACTGACCGCTTTTGAAATTGGAAATGTACTTTTGAGGTGTTCGAAATTGTGTGCTTCTTTGTAAATGGGGGATAATTGAGTTGTACTGTACCTGACTCTATTATCTCCCAGACACAGGGGAGGAGTTTGTGTGCTTTGGTGTTATGTGAATTATGGATTTCTCTCTACCTCTCAGACACAAAAGGAGGGATTACCCTGCTGTTTTGGGTAAGAAACCCCTTGCATGGGCTTTGTCATAAAAGACTGTGTGTGGCCCTGCATTAAAGAGTTCACTCCCAGCATTAAGTCTCAGCTCATGTCTGTGGGGGAAAGCTATACTTGCTCTTTACTTGCTATACCTGCTATACACTCTGGTTAGTATAGCTCTAACCACTGGGAGCTGGATCCAGGGCTTGGGTCCAGGGTGGGAAGAGGTGGCGAGACCCCAGCCAAGCTGTGGCGGCTAGGGGCTAGAAGTGCTTATGGTGTCTCTGTGAAGTGCTTATGGTACTAGGAAGCGTGATTGGCTGAGGTACCAAGTTGGGGTACCAAGCGGTCTGCCACAACCACTACAATATCTTCATTTTCAATTTTATCAGCCATGTAGGTGCATACTGAGTGAAATGCTTTATATTTGGTATATGTTTTATATATTAATTCCCAGATATTTTATTGGAGAGTAAGCGGAATATTGAAAGCAGTACTAGGTGTCAGAGTTATATAACCAAACACCCAGGTGGTATAAAAACAAAGAAATAAGAAAGCATGTTTTCTATTTACGGGTGTATAAGTAATAATTCTCCCAGTCAGCCGTGTTTTAAGATAAAATTTATATAAAATTGGAAACCCCTTTCAATCGCCAACAAGTCCCACTTTAGTGGATACCACAATGATGCTTTCCCTTTCTCCTTCCTTTGTAACACAGAGACCTCCAGGAAATGGATGACAACACGCAGCTTCCATTATTATGTCACTTCTCTGAGACCGCGGAGGGACTCACAACTATACGCGCCTTCAAGTAAGTATCCCAGGGCCATACAGTCCTAGTCGTTATAGACCCAGGGTAACCTGACTGGTTACCTCTGCTAATTTTCTAATGGGATACCGAGGTGGTCCTCGTTCGGGAGCCAAATGCAGAGCATTCGTATCCCAGAACTCCCGAACGGATAAAAGTAAAACACATGAAATTAGCGGTATATCCCACCACATTGAGTTTCTCTGACACATTGCTACAAATGGTGGTTTCCACTGTATCGTTCTATGGCTCTTTCATAGTCTTTTTGCCTTCTACCACCTTCCATTTGTTAAGGAAGGTAGCAGGAAGTGAAAATATGATTTATTTCAGATTATATTCTGGTCCCAGGGCATACTTGAAAACGAGAGAAATCTCAATGTATCTTTCCTGGTAAAATATTTTATAAATAAATAAATAAATAATATAAAGTTATAATCTGCCATTTATGGTTTATAGTTAACCTTTTGCTGATGTATTGAGGATTGTCATTATGTTATGGAATCTACTCACACCAACCTGTTTGGATATTTTCATGGCTAATTTAATGTCGGTAATATTTTGTCACTGCCGTGGTAACTGTTCATTGTCTTGTTTCGTTCCTTATCTCGCTGGCACAGTTAAAGGATTTATATTGTGAATTTGATTATACACTGAAGTTGAGAAAATGCAGGTTGCTTGTCACGTTCGCTGTGTGACATGTCATTAAATAAAGTTAAATCTAAACCATTAAATGTATCTTTCATTTTAATTAGACAAAATGTTTTTATGATGATTTTGCATATAAAGACTTATTTATTTATTACTAATGCTAGTTACCCCTAGTAGAATGTGAAGTCTGTTAAAGTTTTTACATAAAAAGACATCCAACGTTTGCCCCGGTTCTAATAATGTCATCCATCACAAACCGCTGTTGTCTGCTGAAAAGCAGAATGGTGGCTTCCAGAGCCTGTTAAGTATTAATTCATAGGTAAAATTAAGATTATCTGAGCCGAGCCATCAGTATCTTGACATGTGTTATGGGCTGTAGGTTTAAAGAGATTTTGATAAATAGGTCACATGTATCGGAGGGTCACATATTGGGTCCCAGAGATTTACTCCGATGTTTCAGGTTTGACAGGACTATGTGTGAAGTAGATATGGATTTGCGGATATATTTGTTGCCCTCGTGGCCCTTTTCCTGTGGCCGACATGGTCTGAAGTGGATTTACATTTTATAATCTCCAGGCACGAAACTCGGTTCAGACAACGCATGCTGGAGCTGACGGACACCAACAACCTGGCTTATTTATTCCTCTCTGCCGCTAACCGCTGGCTCGAGGTCAGGACGGTATGTATGAGATTCGGTGTTACCATGAAATGTAAGGTAACAAGGGAGGGATTTCTAGTAAGGGGGGGAACTCTGGGGAGGCGTTAAGGGGGGGTTCCAGATTCTCAGTTCATGCACTGAAAGCTCACTGATCCATGTTATGGGCATTGGTCTGCATTGAAATTTAGATTATGATATAAAAAAATCCCCAATCATGAAATCATGTTTATCTGGTAATCTCTATCTCTTCATTAACATGCAGCCTACTTTAAATGTATTATAATGTTACCATTTATATAGTGCTAACATTCTCTCCAGCACTTACAATTATACAATGTATTAAACAGTGATTGACTGACTAAAGTAATTCTGACAGAAAATAGATTTTATAGGACGAGCTAAAGAATTCCATAAGAACGGTGCGGCCCTTGATAAATCCTGTACATGAGAATTAGTGATATAATGACAAACAGAGGATTGGAGAGGGTCACTTGCAGAGAGCAGGGAATGAGAAGGGGTGTATCTGATAATTAATAATTAATAAGAGAAAATGTATTGAGGTGCGGAATTGTTGAGGGCTTTGAAAGAGTCAGCAAGTTAATTTGGATCTTAAAGGAAAGAGTAGGACCAGCAATAAGGGGGTATGCAATGACAGAGTGTGGGTTACCAGCACCCAGGGCAATGCAAATATTGCGCCCCAATCCCATGGACTGTTAGCAAGCCATGAGTCCCTTAATGGGCATCTAGATAGCCTCGCTCCTCCTTCACCACCCACCTCGTCTCCATGGTGTGTGTCACACTGATACTTGCCTTGTGTAACAAGTTAGTCCACCTAACACCTAAAGTAATACACTACACCTGAGGTAGACAGTCTATATATTACTTTAGGTGTGAGGTGGACAGTCTATACATTACTTTAGGTGTGAGGTGGACAGTCTATACATTACTTTAGGTGTGAGGTGGACAGTCTATACATTACTTTAGGTGTGAGGTGGACAGTCTATAAATTAGTTTAGGTGTTAGGTGGACAGGCTATACATTACTTTAGGTGTGAGGTGGACAGTCTATTCATTAGTTTAGGTGTGAGGTGGACAGGCTATACATTAGTTTAGGTGTGAGGTGGACAGTCTATACATTAGTTTAGCTGTGAGGTGGACAGTCTATACATTAGTTTAGGTGTGAGGTGGATATATACTATTTTAAGACTGATTTTGATTTAAGGGCCCACTTTGTAATACTTGACAAGGTAAATCACTTGGTAATGAGGGAGTCTTGTATTCCTGCTATTCTTGTGAATTAATGTTTAATAGAGAAGATGGTGATAATGGTGATTGGACGCAGCACATCATGTTTTCTCGTCCTTTTTGGACCCGGCAGCATGTTCCAGCCTTGTGTTTGTCGTAAGATAAAAAGGTAGTTTTCCATTTGAAGTGGGAAACTAGAAATGTTTTGGATAAAATGCTCCAAATCAGATTCAGTGAACAAATATTTACATAAAATAAAAAAAGATTCTTTCAATATTTAATCTGAACGGGTCAAAAGCAGAGCACAGTGCTCATTGTTAACCCTTCATGTGCTAGGTGTTAATCCTCTCCCTTCTCTTCCTAGGCAAACACAAACGATATAAAACCAGAGACATTGCGTTCCTATTATAATTACTATTAGGATTTTAAGAGGTCATTTTGTTAATATCATTCTCTTCTCCTGTTCCCTTCTCTAAATCAGGATTATTTAGGTGCTTGTATTGTGTTCACGGCCGCTGTGATATCCATTAAGTGGGGCCTCAGTGCTGGCGTTGCAGGTCTGGTCCTAACTTACGCGCTCACGGTACGTCCCCCACTGAACACAGAAACTGCATGTTCATTAGCCTAACACCAGGTAGAATGTTCTTATACAGTTTGTTACGTTATAATTCCATTAGATGGAATGCTGTGGGGAAGAATTCAATCAATTAACATTTTCCGATGTTCTCAGGTAACGAATTATTTGAACTGGGTGGTGAGAAGTTTGGCAGATTTGGAAGTACAGATTGGCGCAGTAAAGAAAGTCAACAGTTTCCTGAACATTGAATCCGAGAACTATGAGGGCACATTAGGTACCAGTAAAGTTTATTTAATGATGTTTCTATCTAATTAACCGGCTTCGGTCCCAGGGCACATCGTGTTTATGATGGGTCACGTGCCTGGACCATGGCCAAGAGGTTGTTTTGGTTGAGTTCTTTCCATATAGTCACTGATCTAAAATGTGCACTTAAGAATAGTAAATATCTGTAATAACTGGCTGTGTTTTTCTTTAGTTGAATAAGTCTTTTATATATATATATATATATATATATAGATATTTCTTCTTATCTTCAGTTGATTGATATATATACGTCTTTTGTATATATAGTCTTGGGCCAAATGCTCGCCACAATAATATATGTCTATATTATTGAAAATTAGTAATACGCAATCTGACGTTCTTTATAAAAAATGAGTATTTATTCTACATTCAACAGGAAACAGTTATATATACTTAACAGATGGTAATTCTTAACGATGTTACAGAGAGTCGTCTTGACATCAGAGAGGAGAGCAAACGGATCGTAGCAGGAAGAGACCGTAATCCTTTGTCCTTGACTCTATATACCCCAAATTACGTCATAATGTTTAGTTTAGACCCTGCCATATAAGGAAGTTCCCTATATAAAGACCGCCTCAAATCTCTTATACAGCAAATTCCAGAGACCTCATATTACAGAGTAGCAAACACCATCTGTTCTGTTTAACCTATTAGACAGCCACACCTTAATATGTATTTGAATAGGAACTTACAGAATATGCAATATTCTACAATATCACCAAACCCACTCCAGTTCTATAATCTGATCGATTCTTCTATCATGGAACAGCTGTAGATCTCATGTCTGACACGTGTCTTGCCAGTTTGTAACAACCGCAGAAGTAGGAGAAACTTGTATGTGTGAAAACCAGTTACCACATTTATTGACAAAATGAATAAAAATAAATATGCTCATAAAATAAAAAAGAAAGTCCATGTTCAATGTGGCGTGCACGCCCTCCGGCATCCTCGATGTGAAACTGATATCCCACCTCTGACAATTTTCTAGCAATCAGGCAATCTCTAATACACTCAATTTCTTTATTTTATAATCATATTTCTTTTTTTCTCAATAAACATCATAACTGTTTTTTACACATCCGAGTTTCTCCTGTTTTTATGGCCACTGCGGTTGTTACAAACTGGCGAGACACATTTCAGAGACCTACTGTCAGGATTACAGAATGATCCAGCACTTAGAACTGTGTAACACAGAGGACTGATAGGTAACGTATACCGGACCTTAGAATGGCCGGACTAACGTACCAAAGAATAGTCAGGAATAGCCGAGGTCAAGGGAAACAGAAAGAGACACAACAATAAGGAAAAGCCAGGAGTCAGGGATGCCAGAAAACAGGGAAATCAAAAACAATGCCAGAGTCCAATAACCAGAATCAATAACGCGCTCTCGGACAACCACAAGGGAAACCACGACAGGGCACTGAGCAGGCTGAGAACTGGGCCTAAATACCCCTCCTCTAGATCTGATAGGCTGTAACCGGCCTTTGACCCCAAAGTCAGTAACCAGGTTCCTGTGATGAAGTGCCCTTCGCCACTTGGTCCTGGAGAGGCCTACTTGCCAGCCTCCTCCCCTGTGACTATGACTCTTTGATGTATTTGGCTTTAAAGCTCCTAGTCTACCTTCAGACAGACTATTTATGTAGGCTGCTTTATTTCTCTTATGTTTTAGTCACCCTGTACCCATTATAGGTGCAGGGTGTGTGTAATGTAATTGTTTATAGTGTGTGTGTGTACTGTGTAATGTATTGCCTGCTCTCTTGTACTGCTGAGGTTTGCTACCAACTAGGTGGGTTTGGCTATGGAGCTTGTCTAGTGCCCTCTGTTGGTAGCAACAGCAATATGCACTACCTGAATTGCAAGACTGGTTCATTTGCATATTCGGGTAGATTTGCATATTGCTAATTCTGCAGGCAGGTGAGATATTTACTGTTAAATATTGTCTCCCCCCACCCCTTTAAAAATGTGCCATTGTGTTGTGATAAGTCACTGTGTGTTCTTGATATGGTTTGACTGTTTGTGATTTTATTGAGGTTTCACAACAATGTTATTGTGGTGACTGTATTGGCTGGACCCAAGGGAATAAAGGTTTTGACAGTTCTTCTTGATCCCTCTAAAAGTAGCCTTGTCTCGTTATTGGAGGGAGCTGTTATAATCACACTGGGGATTGCTATGCTCTGCATGCTCCCCTGAGCTTGAGTCACTTAGCTCTTTTAAGAGCTTGTTCCTGACACGCTCTCCTTGGAGGAGGGGTCTTCACCACACAGTCCTGGATGCTGGAGGATCATACAGGGTGGAAGGAAGAGTTCTTTCCCACACAGTCCTGGAGGACAGAAGCTGATCCAGGGTGGAAGGAAGACGGCGAGACTCCAGTCAAGATACGGCGGTTGCGGAGTCTGCGGTGGTTGTGGTGTCTGCTGCAGCGCTTGGAGTCCTCAGGAAGCGCTAGGAGCATCCGTCAACGGAGGGTACTCAGTCGGAGTACAGGGAGCTCCGTTACATTGGTGGCAGCGGTGGGATGGCGTCCTAGTGCGAGGAGAAGCAGCTCGGAGACACTGGTATCGTATGAGAGGTTATTGAGGGCAACGCTAGCCACTGTACAGCGTCCCTAACTACAGCAGCATGGAGCAGGCATGGATAGAGCCCTCCGAAGAGTACCTCAACAGGATACGGCGCTACGAGGATGACGCTTACATTGAGGAGGTAAAGAGGCGGTTGGTCTGCTATGGCCCAGACCTTTCGAACGAGGTGGTCCACCAAGTAATGCGCCAGTTGAGTGCTGAGAACAGTGCGGCAATGGCCTTTGAGCGAAAACTGTGGAGGTTGAGGATATGGACACCTAGTCTCCAGCGACAGTGTAAATTCCAGGGAGCCGAAGGTGTCGTCCTTCCTCCCCAGCGGCAGTGCGAATTCCAGGGAGCCGAAGGTGTTGTCCTTCCTCCCCAGCGGCAGTGCGAATTCCAGGGAGCCGAAGGTGTCGTCCTTCCTCCCCAGCGGCAGTGCGAATTCCAGGGAGCCGAAGGTGTCGTCCTTCCTCCCCAGCAGCAGTGTGTCCTACAGGGAGCAGAGACAGTTGGTCTCTCTCCAGCAGCGGGACAATGTTATGGGAGTGGAGACAGGCGGTCTCCCTCTCCAGCGGCAGCCTGTGTTTCAGGGAGAGGAGCACAGCACCCTATCTCCCCAGCGGCAGCTTACCCTACCAAGGGGAGACCCCAATCTCCCAGATGGCGCAGAGGGGACCGTGGTCTCTGTGCCCGACTTACAGGGATGCTGGACAGCCTGTCCAGATCCCCAACTACCCTCACAGGGACAACAGGAGGAGGGGGTAAGTACGAATTCCCCTCCCCAGCTAACTCCTAACTTGGCCCCAGGGTTAACAGGGGAGATGTTAACCCCCACTGACCCCCACGTTCCCCTGGCTACTGAGCCGGACTATGTCCCAAGCCCCCCAGCGGAAGAGCTGGCGGCTGGGCAGAGTGCAGTCGGCCTCTGCCCTCCCTTTGTCCCTTGTCCAGAGCCTGATGTCCTACAGGCTATACCAGCAGAAGAGCTGGCATCAGGGCAGACCGCCGATGGCCTCTGCCCTACCGATCCCCTTCTCACAGGACTGGCCTGCACCCCCCTCCTCCCAGCAGTAGCGCTGGCATCAGGGCAGAGCGCCGCTGGCCTCTGCCCCTCAAGTCCCCACAGCGTGTTGCCCCATCACCCCAGAGGAATACCCAGGTGCAGTCACTGTTTGCTGTGGGTGGGCTGCTCTAATAACTGTTTGTTGTGGGTGGGCTACTCTGGCACTTGCTTATGGTCGGTGGGTGACTCGACTAACTTAGGCACTGACCGACAGAAAGTCAGGTGCCTGGTTAGTCTTCCTCCCGAAGGGGAGATATGTGATGAAGTGCCCTTCGCCACTTGGTCCTGGAGAGGCCTACTTGCCAGCCTCCTCCCCTGTGACTATGACTCTTTGATGTATTTGGCTTTAAAGCTCCTAGTCTACCTTCAGACAGACTATTTATGTAGGCTGCTTTATTTCTCTTATGTTTTAGTCACCCTGTACCCATTATAGGTGCAGGGTGTGTGTAATGTAATTGTTTACAGTGTGTGTGTATGTACTGTGTAATGTATTGCCTTCTCTCCTGTACTGCTGAGGTTTGCTACCAACTAGGTGGGTTTGGCTATGGAGCTTGTCTAGTGCCCTCTGTTGGTAGCAACAGCAATATGCACTACCTGAATTGCAAGACTGGTTCATTTGCATATTCGGGTAGATTTGCATATTGCTAATTCTGCAGGCAGGTGAGATATTTACTGTTAAATATTGTCTCCCCCCACCCCTTTAAAATGTGCCATTGTGTTGTGATAAGTCACTGTGTGTTTCTTGATATGGTTTGACTGTTTGTGATTTTATTGAGGTTTCACAACAATGTTATTGTGGTGACTGTATTGGCTGGTCCCAAGGGAATAAAGGTTTTGACAGTTCTTCTTGATCCCTCTAAAGTAGCCTTGTCTCGTTATTGGAGGGAGCTGTTATAATCACACTGGGGATTGCTATGCTCTGCATGCTCCCCTGAGCTTGAGTCACTTAGCTCTTTTAAGAGCTTGTTCCTGACACGCTCTCCTTGGAGGAGGGGTCTTCACCACACAGTCCTGGATGCTGGAGGATCATACAGGGTGGAAGGAAGAGTTCTTTCCCACACAGTCCTGGAGGACCGAAGCTGATCCAGGGTGGAAGGAAGACGGCGAGACTCCAGTCAAGATACGGCGGTTGCGGAGTCTGCGGTGGTTGTGGTGTCTGCTGCGGCGCTTGGAGTCCTCAGGAAGCGCTAGGAGCATCCGTCAACGGAGGGTACTCAGTCGGAGTACAGGGAGCTCCGTTACAGTTCCCATTTGCATAATTGCTGCTCAGCACAAACCCTCCTGTGGATTGATTGCTGCTTGGCACAACTTTTCCTGTCAGAACAGTAAATTCCATTAATCACATTTTTATAAGCGGATAAATTCCCAGGACCCCCATTGACATACTGCAGAGCAGGATTCCCAGGACCCCCATTGACATACTGCAGAGCAGGATTCCCAGGACCCCCATTCACATACTGCAGAGCAGGATTCCCAGGACCCCATTCACATACTGCAGAGCAGGATTCCCAGGACCCCCATTCACGTACTGCAGAGCAGCATTCCCAGGACCCCCATTCACATACTGCAGAGCAGGATTCCCAGGACCCCCATTCACATACTGCATAGCAGGATTCCCAGGACCCCCATTCACATACCACAGAGCAGGATTCCCAGGACCCCCATTCACATACCGCATAGCAGGATTCCCAGGACCCCCATTCACATACCGCAGAGCAGGATTCCCAGGACCCCCATTCACATACTGCATGACCGGATTCCCATTCACATACTGCAGAGCAGGATTCCCAGGATTCCTATTCACATACTGCATGGCCGGATTACTAGGACCCCCATTTACATACTGCATAGCAGCATTCCCAGGACCCCCTTCACATACTGTAAAAAAATCCATCTTCACCCGGCGAGGGCTCCGCGCAGACTGAGCTCTGCAGGGCGGGGGAAGGCTTATAAAGCCTTTCCCGAACCCTACAATTAGGCTCAGAGCACTCTGATTGGTGGGTTTAATCCATCCAATCAGAGTGCTCTGACAGGTAAATGAAGAGACTGACAGGTAAGTCTCTACATTTACCTGTCACAGCACTCTGATTGGTTGGTTTGAAATCCACCACTCAGAGTGCACTGTATCATTTTACACAGCGTGGGAAAGTTCTTTGGAATTTTCCCATGCTGTGTAATTTGCCTCATAACTCTCTGATTGGTTACTTAATCCACCAATCAGAGAGTTATGAGTCAAATTACACTTAGTTAAACGTCTCCCCCTCATTATTTTTAGGGTGAGGGGGGTAGGTAGAGGGTTATTTTTTTTGGGGGGGGTGACTAGGGGTTTGGGGACCCCTAGTCACCTGGGGGGGTAACATTTATTTTTAGGGCCCCCACCTGCCGCTCAGGGGTGGGGGCCAGGGGGGATGACATTAGGTCCCCCCCTAATTAGTATTTAGGGCCCCCACCCACCGCTCATGGGTGGGGCCAGGGGGGAGGACATTAGGACCCCCACCTTATTCCAATATAGGGCAGCCACCCATCGCTCAGGGGTTGGGGGCCAGGGGGTCTTCATTAGTATTTAGGGCCCCCACCCACTGCTCAGGGGTGGGGGCCATGGGGGAGGACATTAGGTCCCCCACCTTATTCCAATATAGGGCAGCCACCCGCCGCTCAGGGATGGGGGCCAGGGGGAAGACATTAGGTCCCCCCCTTATTAGTATTTAGGGCCCCCACCCACCGCTCAGGGGGGAGGACATTAGGCCCCTTATTATGATTTAGGGGGGAGGGACAAAAGCCCCCACTCGCGCATCGGGAGGGGGGGCCTTTTTTTTTTTTTTTTTTTAACAATGAGCAGCCACAGGCTGCTCACTATTTAATAGACATGCCTCTACTCTCGGTATAGCTAGTAGGGGCATAATTTACTAATACTAAGTAATGTTTACTTAGTATTAGTAAATTTGTCTGAAAGACCAATTTAGGTCTTTCAGCCTTTTAGTAGATAGCTCCCTAATACCGTGGGAATTAGGGAGTTATCTACTTATTCATTCCTGTCATTACATTGACAGGCTAAGTAACTTACATTTTATATGAATGTCTGTTACTTGATTGTTGGAAGTGTTGCAAATGCTTACAACTGAATCCTGGCTATGTTTGTATACTTTTTATTTAAAATTGTATACAATGTAACATTCTTCTTCTTTCACTGGGTAAGTATATTAGTACTTAGGCAATGCTGTGCTTCGGAACTTCGGCACTTTGACACCTCGTAACTTCAACACTTCGGAAATTCGGTCATTTCGGAATTTCGGCACTTCGGCAATTCGGACATTCGGAAGTACCCGAATGTCCGAATATCCCAAAATTCGTCCGAATTTATATTCGGACAGAAACGAATTGCACATGTCTACCCCCATTCACATACTGCATAGCAGGATTCCCAGGACCCCCATTCACGTACTGCATAGCAGTGTATAACAGGATTCCCAGGTGGTTTTAACACTAGGATCTGGAATACATGTTTGTGTTCCTGACCCTATAGTGTTACTTTAATATTTTTTTTATAGACGTTTCAAATGGTTTAATATTATAAAAAAACATTTTATATGTTTTTGTATGTGGTACATTTTATCATATTTTATATACTGTAAAATTTGTAAAAAATAATTTACAAAGTTTATCCAACAATATTACTTCACTTATCCAACAATATTAAATTGAGGACATTATGTTTAATTGGTGACAAGGTAGATTAATACTGAACCTGTCTCTGGTTTTAATGTAATTTCAGATACACAGCAGGTTCCGGAGGATTGGCCCAAAGACGGGGAAATAAAGATAAGCGACTTGTGCGTCAGATACGAGACTAACCTCAAACCAGTCCTGAAACATGTGAAGGCGTATATTAAACCCGGACAGAAGGTACCGTCCACCTCTTCTCTGATAATTATGGGGCATGAGATAACAAGGGCAAGCAAATTATAGTAATAATTAATGATTTAATCAAAATAATTAGGACTCTCTATCAAAAAAATATAACTATGCTCTATGGGAATCCTGCTCTGTTGTATGTGAGTGGGGTCTTGGGAATCCTGCTCTGTTGTATGTGAGTGGGGTTTTGGGAATCCTGCTCTGTTGTATGTGAGTGGGGTCTTGGGAATCCTGCTCTGCCGTACAGCGTGTATTACTGTGTGCCATTTGGCACGGCAGCTTAGCGTGTTCTCACAGTGCCCACTCTCGTTACCTTACTGATTGATATCCCCTCACCCATGCTGACCTGCGATACCATGATATTACGAATGGTAGTCACTAAACACTGATTGTGGAGAATTAGAAAATTCGGTGCCGCTTAGTGAATAAAGACCTGTTATGATTTGTGAAACGCCTAAATATGAGTAAAGGTGACTTTATATTGTGTATTGTATGTATTTTATATTTTATTATTTTGTACTGTTTGTATCAGGTCGGTATCTGCGGACGGACCGGGAGTGGTAAATCCTCACTATCTCTGGCGTTTTTCAAAATGGTGGATATATTCGACGGTGAGAAAATCATTATGCAAAACCTATAGAATTCAGGCGGGAGTCATAGGGAATTCAGGCGGGAGTCATAGGGAATTCAGGCGGGAGTCACAGGGAACTTAGGCGAGAGTCACAGGGAACTCAGGCAGGAGTCAGAGAGAAATCAGACGGGAGTCAGAGAGAAATCAGACGGGAGTTACCGAGAAATCAGATGGGAGTTACCGAGAAATCAGGCGGGAGATACCGAGAAATCAGACGGGAGTCACAGAGAAATCAGGCGGGAGTCACAGAGAAATCAGGTAACTGGTATTAAAGTGGGGGAAAAAGTAGGCACATCCAGATAATGTATTTCTTAATAGTGGTGCTTCTGTAATTATGAAAGGTGTGTTTGCAAAATACGCATTAAAGAAACACTATAGGGTCAGGGGTGTTTAGTGTTTAATCCACCATTTAGGTGGCTTGCCCTACTTAGCCCCCTTAGAAAATGTTAAAAATTCACCTAATTTCCGCCGACGTTAGCACCGCCCCTGATCCGCCTGCTAAGTGACATCATCAGAATTTCTGATTTTAAATTTCCTAAAGCAGAAACACACGCGCCGCGTATATATATTTTTATATATATATATATATATATACACATATACATACACACACACACACACACACTGCTGTGTGTTTGTGAGGGTGCTGTGTGTACATGCTGTGTGTGTGTGCAAGCGCTTTGTGTGAAGGCGCTGTGTGTGTGTGAAGGTGCTGTGTGTGTAAGGGTGCTGTTAGTGTGTGCTGTGTGTGTGAGGGTGCTGTGTGTGTAAGGGTGCTGTTAGTGTGTGCTTTGTGTGTGTGTGGGTGAGGGTGCTGTGTGTGTGTAAGGGTGCTGTGTGTGTGTAAGGGTGCTGTGTGTATGTAAGGGTGCTCTGTGTGTGAGGGTGCTGTGTGTAATGGTGCTGTTAGTGTGTGTGTGTGTATGTGTGAGGGTGCTGTGTGTGTGAGGGTGCTGTTAGTGTGTGTAAGGGTGCTGTTAGTGTGTGTATGTGTAAGGGTGCTGTGTGTGTAAGGGTGTTGTTAGTGTGAGGGTGCTGTTAGTGTGTGTGTGTGCTGTGTGTGTAAGGGTGATGTATGTGTGTGTGCTGTATGTTTGTGTGTAATGTGTGGGGGCCGTTTAGTTAATATCCCCCCTCCCTTCTTACCTTATGTAGGGAGCGGGGACCTTCCCTGGTGGTCCAGTGGAGAGTGAACTCTAGCCCGATCTGAGCGCGGCAACGCTCCGACCGCGCGAGAGGAACCCGGCGGAGCTGCTGGCAAGAGCTCCCCAGGTCCTCTCCTGCCTCCCTCCCAGCCTGTGGGTCAGTGAGGGAGATCCACGGAGGGAGGCACATAGCACGTGCCGCGGGGATTAGGGTGTGCCTAGGCGCACACCTATGGTGCTGCCTACTGTGCAGCACTGCCCCAGGAAGCACCTCCAGTGGTCATTTGAGGAGTGGCCAGTGGAGGTATCCCTAGGGGGCAATGAAAACCCTGCATTTTATCTGAAAAGGCAGTGTTTGCATGAAAATGCCTAGAGGCAATGATTATTCTCACCAGAACAACTACATTAAGTTGTATACCGTACATTAAGCTGTAGTTGTTCTGGTGACTATAGTGTCCCTTTAAAGTAACAGCACACACAAAAATTCAGTGTAAAATATTATAAGGCTGCGTAACATCACCAGTATTATCAAATAAATGTGCAGATTTTGTCACAGTATGGTTTTCGACCATATTGTGTTTAAGTCCACCACTGCGTCAAAGTGAGTTATTTTAAAGGGATATTCTAAGCAGCTAAACAACTTTAGCTTAATGAAGCAGTTTTGGTGTATAGATCACGCCCTTGCAGTGTCACTGCCATTTAGGAGTTAAATCACTTTGTTTTTACATCCCTTGTCACACCTCCCTGCTTGTGACTTACACAGCTTTCCTAAACACTTCCTGTAAAGAGACATCTAATGTTTAAACTTCCTTTATTGCACAGTCTGTTTAATTTAGAATTTCTTATCTCCTGATCTATTAATAACCTTCTAGATCCTGCAGGAACCACCTGTGTGTGATTAAGTTCAATTTATAGAGCAGCAGATAAAACTGCTAAAATAAACACACTGTACTCTAAGATGTGATTGAAAATGAAATAATTATATTCATGAAGGCTGTGTAAGTTACAAACAGGGGAGGTGTGTCTAGGGTGCATAAACAGAAACAAAAGTGATTTAACTCCTACATGGCAGGGAATTGAGCAGTGAGACTGCAGGGGCATGTTCTATACACCAAAACTGCTTCATTAAGCCAATGTTGTTTTAATGCCTGTAGTATCCCTTTAATTCATTATGACCATATACTGTTACTAAATCCCCACATCTGTTTGCTAAGATAGATGATTTTACGTATCCAGGTTGGAGTCTGATGTCTGTTGATATTCAGGTGAAATTGTATTTTGTCAGATCCTGCTGACTCTATATTCTGTTTTCTTATATAATACGTAAACATGTAAGTATCGAAGAAGATCTATGATTAAAGGTTTGTGGTAGGGCCCCTCAACACAGAGTCCAACTTTAACATGATCTGTTAATTGCAGTTTTAAATAGGAGCCACAATCATCTAATTAAACATATTATATAGCAAGTCCCCTATAGAGTGCGGCAAATTCCACCCGTTTGAGTGAATGTATCGTGTTTTTATACCTTTAAATTCTTTAAATAATTTCCTTCTACTCAACAAGCACGGATTCACTAAAAAGAAGACATTGGGTTCTATGGCGATATTTTACACCCAGAGACAGAGGGGGAGGTGGGGGGAGAATTAAAAGGAAACAACTCTGCTATGTTTAGGTTCGAAGCTGGAAAGGGTCATCCTTTAGAAGTCCTGTCACAATAGTTATGATTATATTATAAATAAGTGAAAGTGACTCAATTTGAGGGTGATTTTGTTATCTGTAAGAAAGATCTTTTATTGCATGTCTGTTATAATAAACGTACAGTCTGGTTTATAAATCTGTTCTGTGAAGTAGCAATTGATGGCGCATTAAGCACCGCGATGTTTATCAGAAAAAAGGTTCTACAGAGGCTGAAACGTGTAAAATGAACTCTGTTTGCTAAACTCAGCGATCCTAATATATTTCTCTTGTTTCACGTACAGGGAAAATAGTCATTGATGGGATTGATATCTCCAAACTTCCTTTACATACGCTACGTTCCAGACTGTCAATCATTCTCCAAGATCCTGTGCTGTTCAGCGGCTCCATCAGGTGCGTTACCGCACTGCCGTCTTCCATTTCTTGCTGTTATGTGAATGGGCATAGAAAGCGCAGAATCATGACATTTGCAACGTTTTACAGTAATATTCCAAGCACCATAACCACTCCAGCTCAATGTAGTGGTGATGGTGTCAGGAGTGCCATGGAGTCCTCTATTGTGAGAAGTGAGATGAAAACCAGTTTTAAAAATTTAGTTCAAACTAACTGAATTGGAAAAACACTGATCGTTATCTGTTGTGGAGTTAACATTGCATCTCGCCACCTCTTACTGTTTAGGGAATAAATAAGCTTTAATTAATCACGGTGTGTTTTGTCACAGTTTAAAGTGTGAATCATTAATATTAGCGTTTGGGAACAGATTCAGGATAAATGCACTCTCGGTTTAAAGGCACAGTGTTTACACTGTGTGCATGAGAGATGGTTTCACCACAAAACAATGCAGGTCACTAATGTGCACGTAACCGGCTGTCTGTCTTTTACTAATATAACAGGAATGTGATGCTGACGTCATAAACAAGGTGTTTTACATACACAGACCCTGACAATATGTCTGCTTTATGTATAGATTCAACTTGGATCCCGAATGCAAATGCTCAGATGACAGGCTATGGGAAGCCCTTGAAATCGCACAGCTGAAGAATTTAGTCAAAGCTTTGCCTGGAGGTTTGGGTAGGTCCTAAATCATACACTTATGTTACGCAAAGTTAAAGATGGAACATTTTTAGAGTGATCACGCAGCAATGAACTCACACAGTCGCCTTGTCTTAGATTTCTATTTAGGGCCATTTAAATAAACTCTGAGCTGAAGGTTAAGGAAGACATAAACCCTCACATGGCTGCACTGGGATCTAACGATAGTTTAAACGCCGGCAGAGCATCAGTGTATCTCAGGACACGGGCTGCATCTGCAGGAAGTAAAGTCTGCTATAATTAAGGTTTGGGCATTCTAGGACTGGACGGGAACATTTGGCCATCTTTACCTATATTCTGGGTTGCTGGTGTGCTTACTCACTCAGTAACTAATTATTTTGAATTGCTAAATTTAGGTTAAAGTCAGACTGCTGCTGATGCCTACATATTTCACTATAATTTGGATCTTTGTGAACAAACTTATAACGAACGCACACATTTACCTACGGAAAAAAAAAAAAGGTAATCCTGTCATAGGTTCTGATAAATCATGGGTCCTGTTTAGTCATGTAGTCATCAAACCAATCCTGGGTCCTGTTTAGTCATGTAGTCATCAAATCAATCCTGGGTCCTGTTTCAGTCATGTAGTCATCAAACCAATTGTGGGTCCTTTTTCAGCCATGTTGTCATCAAACCAATCCTGGGTCCTGTTTTAGCCATGTAGTCATCAAACCAATTGTAGGTCCAGTTCCAGTCATGTAGTCATCCATCTAACCAATCGTGGTTCCTGGTTCAGTCATGTAATCATCAAATCAATCCTGGGTCCTGTTTAGTCATGTAGTCATCCAATCAATTATGGGTCCTGTTTCAGTCATTTAGTCATCAAATCAATCCTGGGTCCTGTTTCAGTCATGTAGTCATCAAACCAGTTGTGGGTCCTTTTTCAGCCATGTTGTCATCAAACCAATCCTGGGTCCTGTTTCAGCCATGTAGTCATCAAACCAACTGTGGGTCCTGTTTTAGGCATGTAGTCATCAAACCAATCCTGGGTCCTGTTTAGTCATGTAGTCATCAAACCAATCGTGGGTCCTGTTTCAGTCATGTAGTTATCAAACCAATCCTGGGCTCTGTTTTAGCCATGTAGTCATCAAACCAACTGTGGGTCCTGTTTTAGGCATGTAGTCATCAAACCAATCCTGGGTCCTGTTTAGTCATGTAGTCATCAAACCAATCGTGGGTCCTGTTTCAGTCATGTAGTTATCAAACCAATCCTGGGCTCTGTTTTAGCCATGTAGTCATCAAACCAACTGTGGGTCCTGTTTTAGGCATGTAGTCATCAAACCAATCCTGGGTCCTGTTTAGTCATGTAGTCATCAAATCAATCCTGGGTCCTGTTTCAGACATGTAATCATCAAATCAATCCTGGGTCCTGTTTAGTCATGTAGTCATCCAATCAATTATGGGTCCTGTTTCAGCCATGTTGTTATCAAACCAATCCTGGGTCCTGTTTCAGTCATGTAATCATCAGTACAATAATGGGTCCTGTTTAGTCATGTAGTCATCAATACAATAATGGGTCCTGTTTAGTCATGTAATCATCAAATCAATCCTGGATCTTTTCTGGGTCCTGTTTCAGCCATGTAGTCATCAAACCAATTGTGGGTCCTGTTTTAGCCATGTAGTCATCAAACCAATCCTGGGTCCTGTTTAGTTATGCAATCATCAAACCAATCATGAGTCCTGTTTAGTCATGTAGTCATCAAATCAATCCTGGTTCCTATTTCAGACATGTTTTGGCTACTAATCAATACTGGGTCCTGTTTTGGCCATGTCTTGGCTACTAATCAATCTAGGGTCCTGTTGTTGGCCTGTTTGGATACAAATCAGTCCTGGGTTCTGTTAATCAATCATGGTTCTTGTTTTAGCCATTAATTACTAATTTTGGGTCCTGTTTTACTTCTGACTTGGGTACTGAATAATCTTGGTGTGGCAGAAATGCCTCTGCCACATGTTCTTGGAGGGGCCTGCTTACCAGCCTCCTGCCAAATACTATGGGCCCTTTAAAAATGTATGTGATTTATGTACTTTGGTACACAACGAGAGACCAACCGTTAGCCCTAATTCTCTGGATCTGTTTTTGGCATAGGACCATGTGCACGGCCCGTCAAAATTATGACTTCCATGGAAACCCTGAACTGATCTGGGTGGTTTTTGGATATGTTGGTCCAACAGATCGGGGCTATCAGGGGATGTAACTTCCGTGGGGTTTCCATGTGTTTTGGGGGTACGTTCGGGGTGTTGTTAAAATGTATGTTTTCTGTGCCTGGAGATAATTGAGTTTAGTACAGTTCCTGAATCAATTATCTCTCAAGCACAGGGGAGGTATCATCCTGTTTTGTGTGGGAGTGACCTGGACCTGAGAGCCAATGTAATTACAGTGTGTACTTTGTCATGGTCCCCTCTCAGGTCCAGTTGGGAATGCCCCTGGAATATGTTATGGAAAACCCCTTGCATGGAGACTTGCATATAAGGCCAGTTGTGGCTGCCATTAAAACAGTTCCTCTTCACCCTCAACATAGAGCCTATTTTCATGTGTGGAGGCAACAGCTATATTCACTCTGGGGATTGCTATACTGATTATACTCCCTTGGATTATGATCACTTGCTCTTAAAAGGGCATCCTGCTTTACTCTCTTAATTAGGAGAGGTCTACCCACTGGAAGTTGGATCCTGGTCCTGGGTCCAGGGTGGGTGGAGAACAGCGAGACCCCAACCAAGCTGTAACACTGGCCCGCTGGGGTTTATGGTGGTTATGGTGTTTGGTGAAGTGGTTGGAGTACGTTGTGAGAACTAGGAAGCATTGATTGGTGGAGGCACCCAGTTGGGGCGCCAGTCGGTCTGCCACATATGGTTGGCACTGGTGGGATGGCTGCCTAGTGAGTATATAGAAGAATCGTTATGGATTTATAATTGAGGGCAACGCTAGTATTCGTACAGCTCCCCTGTCTACAGCGGTATGGAACCAGCTACTCCCCAGACAGCGTTCGCATATAAGGAGGAGTTTCGCTGGAGGTTTCAGCACCACTTGGCCTAACAGGATGGGCCTGTATCAGAGGATAACATACTGGACTACAGAGATATAAAGGAGCTTTTGGACGAGGCCCTGGAGGGTGTACAGCGTCGGTGTAGTGAGAGCCTCCCCAGCGAGAAGCAGTGGCTATAGGTACGAGTCGTGCTGCAGATGCCTCTCCAGGGAGAGCAGCCCCTGGATGAGTTGGGTACGGAGCTCGAGAGCCTGGTATGGAAGAAACTTTGGCTCAACGACATGTACCAGGCGCTATGGTGGTACACGATTCAGCATGTTCCCTGGATGACTGTGCACAACAGGCCAAAGGGGAAGAATTACGATGGCCCTGGCCGGTTATGGGAGGTTTTGGAACATACATGACTATAAGGAAGCCCTGCTGGATCTTCCTTTAGCTGGTGACCTAGGGCCAGACTTGATCCATCTGGCCACCATGGAATGGGAGTTGGAGCAGGATTACCAACACCTGCTCAGCTCAATTCGGCCCAATATACCCTAAAGGGTGGTGGAACCCAGACCTACCACCCTACAGCTGGGGAGACCTGGCTCAGGTACCCCCTGCTTCACTACCAGCTCCAGAAGTAGGGTGCTGGGAAGACCCCCAGTCGGCAGGTGGAGGGATGCTGTGCAGCCGGCCCAGATCCCCAACCACAGCCGGAGCACCTGGGACTAGGGACAGTCGGTCCTACTCCCCAGGGGCAGCTTACCTTACAGGGAGTGAAGACAACTGGTCCCTCTCCCCAGCGGCAGCCGGAGATACCAGAAGAGGGGGACCTTATAGACTGGTCCTGGGGGACAACCCAACGGTCAGGTGGAGATGGGACTGAGGTCTCTCCACCAGACCTACAGGGATGCTGGGCAGTCAGCCCAGATCCCCCAACTGCAGCTGGAAGTACCAGGAGGTAGGACAGTTGGTCCTACTCCTCATCGACAGCATTCCATACAGGGAGAAGGGCTAATCAATTTCCCTCCCCAGCGGCAGCCGGAGATACTGGGAGTGGAGACGACCGGTCCCACTCCCCAGCAGCGGTGCCTGTTGACCAAAGACAAGACAGTTTTAGTTTTTCCTTGGGTACAGATGAATCCTGGGTCCTGTTTTAGTTTTTCCTTGGGTACTGATTAATCCTGGGTCCTGTTTTAGTTCTACCTTTGGTACTGATTAATCCTGGGTCCTGTTTTAGTTCTACCTTTGATACCGATTAATCCTGGGTCCTGTTTTAGTTCTGTCTTGGGTACTGATTAATCCTGGGTCCTGTTTTAGTTCTACCTTTGGTACTGATTCATCCTGGGTCCTGTTTTAGTTTTTCCTTGGGTACTGATTAATCTTGGGTCCTGTTTTAGTTCTGCCTTGGGTACTGATTAATCCTGGGTCCTGTTTTAGTTTTTCCTTGGGTACTGATTAATCCTGGGTCCTGTTTTAGTTCTGCCTCGGGTACCAATTAATCCTGGGTCCTGTTTTAGTTCTGCCTTGGGTACTGATTAATCCTGGGTCCTGTTTTAGTTCTGCCTTGGGTACTGATTAATCCTGGGTCCTGTTTTAGTTCTGCCTTGGGTACTGATTAATCCTGGGTCCTGTTTTAGTTCTGCCTTGGGTACTGATTCATCCTGGGTCCTGTTTTAGTTTTTCCTTGGGTACTGATTAATCTTGGGTCCTGTTTTAGTTCTGCCTTGGGTACTGATTAATCCTGGGTCCTGTTTTAGTTTTTCCTTGGGTACTGATTAATCCTGGGTCCTGTTTTAGTTCTGCCTCGGGTACCGATTAATCCTGGGTCCTGTTTTAGTTCTGTCCTGGGTACTGATTAATCCTGGGTCCTGTTTTAGTTCTGCCTTGGGTGCTGATTAACCCTGGGACCTGTTTTAGTTCTACCTTGGGTACTGATTAATCCTGGGTCCTGTTTTAGTTCTACCTTGGGTACTGATTAATCCTGGGTCCTGTTTTAGTTCTACCTTTGGTACTGATTAATCCTGGGTCCTGTTTTTGTTCTACCTTTGGTACTGATTAATCCTGGTCCCTGTTTTAATTCTACATTGGGTACTGATTAATCCTGGGTCCTGTTTTAGTTCTACCTTTGGTACTGATTAATCCTGGGTCCTGTTTTAGTTTTTCCTTGGGTACTGATTAATCCTGGGTCCTGTTTTAGTTTTCCCTTGGTTACTGATTAATCCTGGGTCCTGTTTTAGTTCTGTCTTGGGTACTGATTAATCCTGGGTCCTGTTTTAGTTCTGCCTCGGGTATCGATTAATCCTGGGTCCTGTTTTAGTTTTTCCTTGGGTACTGATTAATCCTGGGTCCTGTTTTAGTTCTGTCTTGGGTACTGATTAATCCTGGGTCCTGTTTTAGTTCTGCCTCAGGTACCGATTAATCCTGGGTCCTGTTTTAGTTTTTCCTTGGGTACTGATTAATCCTGGGTCCTGTTTTAGTTCTGCCTCGGGTACCAATTAATCCTGGCTCCTGTTTTAGTTCTGCCTTGGGTACTGATTAATCCTGGGTCCTGTTTTAGTTCTGCCTCGGGTACCGATTAATCCTGGGTCCTGTTTTAGTTTTTCCTTGGGTACTGATTAATCCTGGGTCCTGTTTTAGTTCTGTCTTGGGTACTGATTAATCCTGGGTCCTGTTTTAGTTCTGCCTCAGGTACCGATTAATCCTGGGTCCTGTTTTAGTTTTTCCTTGGGTACTGATTAATCCTGGGTCCTGTTTTAGTTCTGCCTCGGGTACCAATTAATCCTGGCTCCTGTTTTAGTTCTGCCTTGGGTACTGATTAATCCTGGGTCCTGTTTTAGTTCTGCCTTGGGTACTGATTAATCCTGGGTCCTGTTTTAGTTCTGCCTTGGATACTGATTAATCCTGGGTCCTGTTTTAGTTCTGCCTTGGGTACTGATTAATCCTGGGTCCTGTTTTAGTTTTTCCTTGGTTACTGATTAATCCTGGGTCCTGTTTTAGTTCTGTCTTGGGTACTGATTAATCCTGGGTCCTGTTTTAGTTCTGCCTTGGGTACCGATTAATCCTGGGTCCTGTTTTAGTTTTTCCTTGGGTACTGATTAATCCTGGGTCCTGTTTTAGTTCTGCCTTGGGTACTGATTAATCCTGGGTCCTGTTTTAGTTTTTCCTTGGTTACTGATTAATCCTGGGTCCTGTTTTAGTTCTGTCTTGGGTACTGATTAATCCTGAGTCCTGTTTTAGTTCTGCCTTGGGTACTGATTAATCCTGGGTCCTGTTTTAGTTTTGCCTTGGGTACTGATTAATCCTGGGTCCTGTTTTAGTTCTGTCTTGGGTACTGATTAATCCTGGGTCCTGTTTTAGTTCTGCCTCGGGTACCGATTAATCCTGGGTCCTGTTTTAGTTCTGCCTTGGGTACTGATTAATCCTGGGTCCTGTTTTAGTTCTGCCTTGGGTACTGATGGTTTTTCAAGTGTATTCAGGTTCAGTGTGGACTCTTTCTGACTATAAATTCCATTGATGGTCACTTGTCCTTGGTTTGTAGATGCAATAGTCACAGAAGGCGGAGAGAATTTCAGTGTTGGACAGAGACAACTATTCTGTTTGGCTCGAGCCTTCGTTCGGAAGAGCAGCATTCTAATAATGGATGAGGCTACTGCATCCATAGACATGGCGACTGTAAGTAAATCTCACAACTGGGGTAAAACTATTTCTGTCTCTTTTCTCCATCCCATGCTGCTCATCTGTCTATGTCTGATATCTGCCCCCGAGGATGCTCACCAGATTCGGGGTAAATAGCATTTCCAATTATTCCAATAATGATTTAGAGATTTATATTCAACCAACCTGGACTGTCCTTCGCTAGAAGCACTCAATGACATAATTTGCTTTCTCTGCAGGAAAACATTTTGCAGAAAGTTGTGATGACGGCGTTTGCAGATCGCACCGTAGTGACAATTGCTGTAAGTAAAGATGTGTAGAGATAATTTTTTAAATACCAATTTCCCCTAGAAAGGTCTACCTTGCTGCAATCCTTGAAGATCAGTACTATACTGCTGTTGTATCATGTCTGTTATTATCATGGTGTTGGGAGGTATGGCCGATATGACTATTGTGACCTCACATTGTCTTGGTGAACGGAATGTTCCCTCTTGGCGTGTAATACAGACAGGAAGTTGGAGCGTGATACCATTGTGATGTCATATCATGGCTGGCTGAGTTGGTAATGCAGAACACACAGAATACAGAGCAGTCTAGAGCACATCTCAATCCACGGCACACAAACACTCGAGTTAGGTATTTCTCAGTTCTGTTATATAGCAGGTCTTGGTATCCCAGCTGGATATACCCCTTGCCAACCACCGACCGCTAAACCTCTCACTGGTTCCCCGTCGATATCAGAGTGTTGGCCGCTAAAGTTTATATAGCGACTACAAGAACATTAGCCGAGACTGAATGCTTTTGGGTCAAACAGGAACTCAGTTTATTAGGGAATATGTGCACATTTATACCAAACCTCAGCGCCACAAAAGTAGGACACAACAGTACCTATGCAGGAGCAAATGTCATCAACAAAAAATGTACAGGACTAGGTGTTCACACGCGAGGCAAACAAGGCTTTTGCCTTGGGTGGCATAAAATAGGGGGCGGCAAAAAATGCCCAGAGCAAATGCCTTGTTAGCCTTGCGGCTAACATGCCGGGCGGGCCTTTGGGAATGCTAGGGGGTTCTCTTTCTCCCTGGGGAGAGTGGCTGCCGGTCGGGTGGGCGGGTGCGGCGTGTGAGGGAGCTGAGCAGACCGCTCAGAGGAAGAGCTCCCTCGTCAGCCGCCAGCCCATCAGCCCGACCGGCAGCCACTGGATCCCCAGGGAGAAATAGAGAGAGAAACAGGCAGAGTACAAAGTGTGAATAGAGACAGAAACAGACAGAGTACAGAGTGTGAATAGAGAGAGAAACAGGCAGGGTACTGTTTAACCCCCCCCCCCTCCCACCCCGCCCCAGCATTCCCAAAGGTAAGGAGGCTGGGGAGGTTAAATAAATAAAAAAATATGTTAATGTGAGTGAGTATGTATATGTCTGTTAGTGTGTGAGTGTGTCTGTTAGTGTGTGAGTGCCTGTTAGTGTGTGAGTGCCTGTTAGTGTGTGTGTGTCTGTTAGTGAGTGTGTGTGTGTCTGTTAGTGAGTGAGTGTGTCTGTTAGTGAGTGAGCGAGTGTGTCTGTTAGCGAGTGTGTCTGTTAGTGAGTGTGTGTGTTTCTGTTAGCTAGTGTATGCGTATATGTCAGTGAATGTGTGTGTGTGTTTAGAAGGTTGGGTGGGGGTGGCATGGGGGGGAGGGGGCACCTCAGTTTTGTCCAGCCTAGGGCAGCACAAAACCAGGATACACCACTGGGTACAATAGTACAATAGATCCCTCCCGGCACCTAGCAGTCTGCAGGTGATAAAACAGAACATACAGATTTTACAGAAACTGATTCTTTACTCACACCAGGGAGGGATTATCACATTAACTTAATGACTAAATTTAAATACAAACAATAGCTGATGCCAGGAAACCTGTACAATAAAATAAACTCTTCTTAATTTTAACCAAACGCAAGACAGTCTGCAAAACCCCCTTTCAAAACACACTTTTTGTTACTCAATTTAAATATCTAATTTTACTCTGCACACTCTGTATACTATCTCTCTATGTGCACGCTCTGTGCTCTGTCTGTTTCTGTCTCTGTGCACACTCTGTACTCTGTTTCTGTCTCTGTGGATACTATGTTTCTCACTGTACTTTCTGTGCGTACTCTGTTCTCTGTTTCTGTCTCTGTGCACACTCTGTACTCTGTCTGTTTCTGTGTCTGTGCACACTCTGTACTCTGTCTGTTTCTGTCTCTGTGCACACTCTGTACTTTGTCTGTTTCTGTCTCTGTGCACACTCTGTACTCTGTCTGTTTCTGTCTCTATGCACACTCTGTACTCTATTTGTTTCTTTCGCAATGTAAACTGTTTCTCTCTGTACTTTCTGTGCATACTCTGTACTGTTTCTGTATCTGTGCACTCTTTGTACACTTTCTCTCACTGTGCACACTGTGTTCTCTGTCTGTTTCTGTATCTGTGCATGCTCTGGACTCTGTCTGTTTCTCTCTCTGTGTACACTTTTTACTTTGACTGTTTCTTTCTATGCATACTCTGTACAAAATACCCAAATATCTGAGTAGCAACTCATCTTTCTGAGTCTGTCTGATATAAACACCCTAAATATTGATATCAGAAGAGAGACATTTCAAGTTTCGCTATGTAACATTACTATAATACTGGTGACCTGTTGTACAAATTCCATTTGCGAGATTTACAGGGCAAAATATTTGTTGGGTTTAGTTTTATTATATCATAAATTCAGAATGTAATTGCCTTCATTCTAAAATGCATTGCTTGTTACTCATTTTAAATATCTAATTTTACTCTGCACACTCTGTATACTATCTCTCTATGTGCACACTCTGTACTCTGTCTGTTTCTCTCTCTGTGCACACTCTCTGTCTGTTTCTGTCTCTGTGCACACTGTGTACTCTGTCTGTTTCTGTCTCTATTCACACTCTGTACTCTGTTTCTCTCTCTATTCACACTCTGTACTCTGTCTGTTTCTCTCTCTATTCACACTCAGTACTCTGTCCGTTTCTGTCTCTGTGCACACTCTGTACTCTGTTTCTGTCTCTGTGGATACTATGTTTCTCACTGTACTTTCTGTGCGTACTCTGTTCTCTGTTTCTGTATATGTGCACTCTTTGTACTCTTTACCTCACTGTGCACACTGTGTTCTCCGTCTGTTTCTGTCTCTGTGCACACTCTGTACTTTGTCTGTTTCTGTCTCTGTGCACACTCTGTACTCTGTCTGTTTCTGTCTCTTTGCACACTCTGTACTCTGTCTGTTTCTGTCTCTTTGCACACTCTGTACTCTATTTGTTTCTTTCGCAATGTAAACTGTTTCTCTCTGTACTTTCTGTGCATACTCTGTACTGTTTCTGTATCTGTGCACTCTTTGTACACTTTCTCTCATTGTGCACACTGTGTTCTCTGTCTGTTTCTGTGTCTGTGCATGCTCTGGACTCTGTCTGTTTCTATCTCTGTGCTCACTCTGTACTCTGTCTGTTTCTGTCTCTATTCACACTCTGTACTCTGTCTGTTTCTGTCTCTAGTCACACTCTGTACTCTGTCTGTTTCTGTCTCTATTCACACTCTGTACTCTGTCTGTTTCTATCTCTGTGCTCACTCTGTACTCTGTCTGTTTCTGTCTCTATTCACACTCTGTACTCTGTCTGTTTCTGTCTCTATTCACACTCTGTACTCTGCCTGTTTCTGTCTCTATTCACACTCTGTACTCTGTCTGTTTCTATCTCTATTCACACTCTGTACTCTGTCTGTTTCTGTCTCTATTCACACTCTGTACTCTGTCTGTTTCTGTCTCTATTCACACTCTGTACTCTGTCTGTTTCTATCTCTATTCACACTCTGTACTCTGCCTGTTTCTGTCTCTATTCACACTCTGTACTCTGTCTGTTTCTGTCTCTATTCACACTCTGTACTCTGTCTGTTTCTGTCTCTATTCACACTCTGTACTCTGCCTGTTTCTGTCTCTATTCACACTCTGTACTCTGTCTGTTTCTGTCTCTATTCACACTCTGTACTCTGTCTGTTTCTGTCTCTATTCACACTCTGTACTCTGTCTGTTTCTCTCTCTATTCACACTCTGTACTCTGCCTGTTTCTGTCTCTATTCACACTCTGTACTCTGTCTGTTTCTATCTCTATTCACACTATGTACTCTGCCTGTTTCTGTCTCTATTCACACTCTGTACTCTGTCTGTTTCTCTCTCTATTCACACTCTGTACTCTGTCTGTTTCTATCTCTATTCACACTATGTACTCTGGCTGTTTCTATCTCTATTCACACTATGTACTCTGGCTGTTTCTTTCTGACTCATTCTCCCTTTTCCTTCCTGTGTCTCTTTTTCTGCTCTGTAGCATCGTGTATCCTCTATACTGGAAGCAGACATCGTTTTAGTTTTTTCGGAGGGTATTCTGGTTGAGAATGATACATCCAGTAATCTGCTTTTGAACAAAGATGGTGTCTTTACCAACTTGGTTAAGAGTCACAAATAGACTTGGACTGATGACTTCGGTGAGCTCACAGTGTTCAGTGTGATCCAATAGATTTCCCAAAAACCACATTAATTGGCTGAATTACATCATTTAATGTGAAAGGGACACTATAGTCAAAGGAACCAATATAACTTAATGTAGTGGTTATGGTGTGTATAGCCTGCCCCGGAGGCTGAGCACTGTAAATGTTGCTTTTTAATAGAAAAGGCAGTGCTTAACATTGCTGCCCAGTAACACCTGTAGTGGCAGTCACTCAGATGGCCACTAGAGATACTTCCTGTGTCAGTGCTGCACTGTGTAAAAATAGTGAAAATGGTCTGTCTCTCCTTCTGTCTTTCCTTCTGGATGGTCTGTCTCTCCTTCCGGATGGTCTGTCTCTCCCTCTGGGTGGCTTGTCTCTCCCTCCACATGGCCTGTCTCTTTCTCCATATAATCTGTCTCCCCCAATGCGAGTATTATTGCTATGACTCCATGTTTACCCCGACACACTCACCAAAAATACCAAAATTGAAAATATTTAATTCTTCCCCAAAATTTTAAATTGACTTTGAACTTCAAACAATTCACAGTTTACTGAATAACCTTCCATGAGTCAATGTGACCCCCTTTTTATGCATTATTATATATGCAACAAAATGGAATTAAAAATAGTTAATACATTCCTAGCAGAAACGATAAACAGATCCTCACAGGAAGAAGTTCTGCCAATCAGGAGCGTGGCATTCTGGTCTATGAGGGATTGTCTTTTCCAATAATCCCTTGTTAGGCATGAGATAAGGAGTTCAGCCTCAGTTCCATTACATATTGGGTATACTATGAGCCATACTACGCAGCAGCTACCAGTTAACACACAGTTTTGTTAAGAGCTCGATTCACTAACTGTGTATAGCACAGCTGCAGCTCAGGGGAGGCGAGGGACTCCTGACACGATCACAAGTTGGACTTCAAAGGGGAAAGTAAAATTTGTCCTTTGATGTCAACGATCAAGGGACAGGTTGCCACCTTGCGAATGTTTAGAGATTGCTTATAATCCAAGCTGTACGGGGAGAGTAAAGCCAAGTATTCTGTGCTGAACAAAGTATTGTGCACAGGTTGTTAATTTGCATGAAATGCACTGTTAATGCCTTCTCAGTTAGCAGCATGTTTTAAATAAATAATAATAATAATACAGACATTTTATATGGCAGGAATCCTTTCATTTCACAGCTCTGCTTGTCACCTCTCCCTTGTCCTATTAATTTATTAAATTATAGTTGAAATGTAAAAGACTCCTGATAAAACATTGATTGATAAAATGATTTACTCATCCCACAGCATCGAGTTCACACCATTCTCACCGCAGACCTGGTGATCGTCATGAGACGGGGAAATATTCTAGAATACGACACACCAGAAAATCTCCTGATGCAGGAAGATGGCATTTTTGCTTCGTTTGTTCGAGCCGACATGTGAATGGGTTTTTGAGCCGCAGCATTTTTATAGCTTTTTGTAATAAATTAAGGGTTTATATTTTCTATTTAAAAGGAGCATGGGCTTATAAAATGTCAAGGTTTTACAATATTTGTACATCACTTAGAAATAAAGTTTTCTTCACTGATATCAAAAAAATGATAAACCGTCTGTATAACAAAGCCGCCAAATTAATGGAGACACAGACTCGTCTTAGTATTGAAAGTATTCACGTTCTCACATTCTCTCGTAGCCACCAATAAGTTTCAGCCTGTCCAAAATGATTGAATCATTATTAATATGTTTAAGTTTAGAATGGAATATGCTAGGTTCTCATATTCACAGCTCGAATTGGGCAGTACAGAGGGAGTACTCACTCACTTACTCACCTTGTATGTTATGGGTATTAGCTACCACATAGGGATACATCCAGCTTTCATTGTGACCCTCTTCTGCCCACAACATTGTTAAAATACAAATAAATACAAAAAAGTGAAAAAATATCTAAGTTGGGTAATTACAGAAAGTAGTCACCCTTCACTCCCCGAATGTACTAATAAATACCAGGAAGGACTGGTGAAGTGAATAGCTCTATCCTTCCCCAGTAACTGGACGACACACAGTTCTGGGAGTACAACTGATTTTTATTGTGCCACACTCGGCTTTTTATGCAACAACCCCCTGTCTCCAAACAACATAACACAAGCCCCTCCTAGGCGTCCCAGTGTCTGGGAGATAATTGAATCCAAGAACGTTAACCCCTTAAGGACACATGACATGTGTGACATGTCATGATTCCCTTTTATTCCAGAAGTTTGGTCCTTAAGGGGCTAAAGGAGCACTATAGGGTCAGGAAACAAACATGTATTCCTGACCCTATAGGGTTAAAATCACCATCTAGCCCCCCTGGGCCCCTCATGCCTCCATAAATATAGTAACATCTTACTGTATTCAAGTAACTTTGCATGCTGTTACACTCAGAAAAATAAGCAGTTTGCTGACATCATCAGAAGTGGTGGCCTGATCCAATCCCAGTGCTTCCCCATAGGATTGGCTGAGACTGACAAAGAGGCAGATCAGGGGCACAGCCAGCAGGATTCAAACACAGCCCTGGCCAATCAGCATCTCCTCATAGAGATACATTGAATCAATGAATCTCTATGAGGAAAGTTCAGTGTCTGCATGCAGAGGGAGGAGACACTGAATGTTTGGATACATTTTAGGCAGCCATGACCCAGGAAGGATCTCTAACAGCCATCTAAGGAGTGGCCAGTGAAGTTATCACTAGGCTGTAATGTAAACACTGCATTTTCTCTGAAAAGACAGTGTTCACAGCAAAAAGCCTGAAGGTAATGATTCTACTCACCAGAACAAATTCAATAAGCTGTAGTTGTTCTTTTGACTATAGTGTCCCTTTAACTAAATTATCTCTCATTTACGGGGAACATACACAAAATATACAAAACACTCCAAAACTACATTCAAACTACACAGGAACCCCACAAGTCTTTTATCGCTTAATAGCCCGGATCTTAGCGCCCAAGTTGTCCAAATAGCACTCAGATCCCTTTGGTGGAACAGAATTGCCATTCGGGTAAAGTTGTGACTGGCCGGCCACAAGGTGGTAGCCCAAAACAGTTTCAGGGAAAAAGAGGCACCTGTGTGAACAACAATGAATGCTCCCCCTGGCTCTTAGGGAACGAATGCTCCCCCCAGCCGGTAGTATCTTTCTCCCGAACAGCGCTTTCCTGACTTGTCTGTGAGCGGAGCAGGCAGGGGTACAGTTTCCGCCGAGGTTCGCAGGATCGTGTATCCGAACAGAGTTCCAGACGCTCGAAGACCATGTACCTCTGCCTGGGTTCCAGAGACAAAATTGCCACCATTCACTAGAGCATGTGTGTTCGGTTATACGATGAAAGTACTTGAGCTAATAAAGTCTTTGAAGTTAACAAGCCAGCGGGTGTTTGGGGTGTATAAAAAGGGGAAACAAGTCTTCATTCGAACAAGGGGGAAACAAAAAATCAAACTGACAGGGAAACAAGTCTGCTAGACCTGCTCTCTTTATTTAATCAGTCATTCGGCGGGATCCTGCTCTCTTTATTTAATAAGTGATTTGGTGGGATCCTGCTCTCTTTATTTATTCAGTTATTTGGGGGAATCCTTCTGCAATAATGTATCCAGTGCAAAAAAATGGTATACAATATATATCCTATGTCTTAAGCGCAAAAAACAGGTGGTATGTAATAGGGCAACCACACAACACAATTATAGGATATAATTTTAAAAAAATCCGTTACCTGGTGTAATGGTGTTATGGAGACATTCTCAGGCAGCAGGTGTAGTGGTGTTATGGAGACAGGCACTGAGGGTAGTGATGTTGTGGAGACAGGCTCAGGCACCAAGTGTAGTGGTGGTGTGGAGACAGGTTTGGAGACTATGGTGAGGCCTAAGAGAAAGCAGTTGTTGTTGGGAGATTCTATCATAAGAGGTGTGGAGATGGACAATGGTGGTCTTGTGGTCCAAAATAGCTGCTTGTGCCAGGAGCACACATATTCTAAACTCCCTACTGGGGTTGTCTCTAAAACAAGTCGTTGAGGAGCCAACTCTTAAAGAGGCCATACTAGATTAAGTGTTAACAAATGGATATTTGGTATCAGATATTACTGTAGGTGAAAGTTTAGGATCCAGTGATCATCAGTCAGTGTGGTTTAATATAAGAACAGTGACTGAGTCACACCATACAAAAACAGACTTTTAAACAATTTAAATAGAGTCCAAGAGAAATGAGAATATTTAAAAGTTGCACTGCTAAAGGCAACAGAAAATTGCATTAGGCTTGTCAGTAAAAGCAAAAAGTTCAAGAAACCACTGTGGTACTCCGCAGATGTGGCCAAATTAGTAAAAAAAATAAAAAAAATGTTAGCATTTTGCAATTATAAATAAACCCAGAGTGAGGAAGACAGAATGAGCTATAAGATTAGGCAGAAAGAGGCTAAGCAAGTTATAAGAGCTTCCAAATCACACACAGAAGAGAAAATAGCACAGTCAGTAAAAAAAGGGGATAAAACATTTTTTAGATACATAAATGAGAAAAGAAAAGTAAAACAAGGATTAGTTAGATTAAAACAAAAGAAGGAAGGTATGTAGAAGAGGATAAAGGTCAGGCTGACTGCCTCAATGAATATTTTTGTTCTGTATTTACAGAAGAAAATGAAGGAAAGGGACCTCAGTTGAGAAAAAGGATAAATGAGTCATTTATTACACGTGAGTTTACAGAGGAAGAGGTTCTATTTCAACTGTCAAAAGTAAAGACAAATAAGTCAATGGGACCTGATGGAATACACCCAAAGCTATTAAAAGAGCTTAGTGGTGTACTAGCAAAACCATTAACAGATTTATTTAACCAATCATTATTAACAGGAGTAGTCCCAGAAGATTGGAAGTTAGCGAATGTTGTGCCCATTTACAAGAAAGGTAATAGGGAGGAGTCGGGCAACTATAGGCCAGTAAGCCTTACTTCAGTAGTGGGGAAAGTGATGGAGGATCCATGTTAAAGGATAGGATTGATGAACATCTAAAAACACATGAATTTCAAGATCACAGACAACATGGGTTTACTTCAGGGAGATCATGCCAAACTAATCTTATTGATTTTTTTGATTGGGTAACTAAAATTATAGATCAGGGTGGTGCAGTAGACATTGCTTACCTAGATTTCAGTAAGGCTTTTGACACTGTTGCACACAGAAGGCTTATCAATAAACTGCAATCTTTAAGTTTGGTTTCCAATATTGTTGAATGGGTAAGGCAGTGGCTGAGTGACAGGCAAAAGAGGGTTATAGTCAACGGAGTATATTCAAAGCTTGGGCTTGTCACCAGTGGGGTACCTCGGGGGTCCCATTGTACAGCGCTACGGAATTTGATGGCACTATATAAATAATAAAATAATATTAATAAATTGTACTTGGACCCATTCTCTTTAATATTTTTATTAGTGATATTGCAGAAGGTCTTGATGGTAAGGTATGTCTTTTTGCTGATGATACTAAGATATGTAACAGGGTTGATGTTCCAGGAGGGATAAGCCAAATGGCAAATGATTTAGGTAAACTAGAAAAATGGTCAGAGTTGTGGCAACTGACATTTAATGTGGATAAGTGCAAGATAATGTATCTTGGATGTAAAAACCCAAGGGCAGAGTACAGAATATTTGATAGAGTCCTAACCTCAACATCTGAGGAAAGGGATTTAGGGGTGATTATTTCTGATGACTTAAAGGTAGGCAGACAATGTAATAGAGCAGCAGGAGATGCTAGCAGAATGCTTGGTTGTATAGGCAGTAGAAAGAGGGAAGTGCTCATGCCATTGTACAGAACACTGGTGAGACCTCACTTGGAGTATTGTACGCAGTATGTGGAGACAGTATCTCCAAAAGGATATTGATACTTTAGAGAGAGATCAGAGAAGGGCTACTAAACTGGTTCATGGATTGCAGGATAAAACTTACAAGGAAAGTTACTTTAGTAAATAAAGCAGTTTTAGTGTATAGATCATTCCCCTGTAATTTCACTGCTCAATTCACTGTCATTTAGGAGTTAAATCACTTTGTTTCTGTTTATTCAGCCCTAGCCACACCTCCCCTGGCTATGATTGACAGAACCTGCATGAAAAAAAAAAAAAAAAAACTGGTTTCACTTTCAAATAGATGTAATTTACCTTAAATAATTGTATCTCAATCTCTAAATTGAACTTTAATCACATACAGGAGGCTCTTGCAGGGTCTAGCAAGCTATTAACATAGCAGGAGATACGAAAATCTTAATTAAACAGAACTTGCAATAAAGAAAGGATAAACTTTAGATCACTCTTTACAGGAAGTGTTTATGGAAGGCTGTGCAAGTCACATGCAGGGAGGTGTGACTAGGGTTCATAAACAAAGAGATTTAACTCCTAAATGGCAGAGGATTGAGCAATGAGGCTGCAGGGGCATGTTCTATACACCAAAACTGCTTCATTAAGCTAAAGTTGTTCAGGTGACTATAGTGTCCCTTTAAAGGATCTTAACATGTATAGCTTGGAGGAAAGACGAGACAGGGGGGATATGAAAGAAACATTTAAACACATAAAGGGAATCAACACAGTAAAGGAGGAGACTACCGTATATACTCGAGTATAAGCCGACCCGAATATAAGCCGAGGCCCCTAATTTTACCCCCAAAAACTGGGAAAACTTATTGACTCGAGTATAAGACTAGGGTGGGAAATGCAGCAGCATCTGGTAAATTTCTAAATAAAATTAGATCCTAAAAAATTATATTAATTGAATATTTATTTACAGTGTGTGTATATGATGAATGCAGAGTGTGTGTATGAGTGCGCAGTGTGTATAAATGCAGTGTGTATATGAGTGCGCAGTGTGTGTATGAATGCAGTGTGTGTATGAGTGCAGTGTGTGTGTATGAATGCAGTGTGTGTGTGTATGAATGCAGTGTGTGTGTATGAGTGCAGTGTATGTGTGTATGAATGCAGTGTGTGTGTATGAGTGCAGTGTGTGTGTATGAATGCAGTGTAAGAGTGCAGTGTGTGTGTAAGAGTGCAGTGTGTGTATGAGTGCAGTGTGTGTATGAGTGTGCAGTGTGTGTATGAGTGCAGTGTATGTGTGTGTGTGTGTGTGATGCAGTGTGCGTTTGTGTTGCAGAGCTTTGGTGGGGGGTGGGCATTTTTATAAAAAAAAATAATTTTTTTGGTTATATTATTTTTTTATTATTATTTATATATTATTAATTGATATTATTTAAAAAATTTTTGTTATATTATTATTTTGTTTATTATTATTTTTATTTATATATTATTAATTAATTTATTTATTTTGTTTCCCCCCTCCCTGCTTGATACATGGCAGGGAGGGGGGCTCTCCTTCCCTGGTGGCCCAGTGGCATTGGCAGTTCAGTGGGGGGAGGAGGGGGGCTGGCAGAGCTGTTACTTACCTCTCCTGCAGCTCCTGTCAGCTCTCTCCTCCTCCGCGCCGGTCCGTGCAGCTCTTCTCTCAGCTCACACTGTAAGTCTCGCGAGAGCCGCACTATGACCCCGCGGCTCTCGCGAGACTTACACTGGGAGCTGACCGAGGTGCTGACCGGATCGGCGCGGAGGAGGAGAGAGCTGGCAGGAGCTGCAGGAGAGGTAAGCGCTCGCTGCCAGCCCCCAGTCTGTATTATGGGAATGTAAATTGCCATAATACATACTGACTCGAGTATAAGCCGAGTTGGGGTTTTTCAGCACAAAAAATGTGCCGAAAAACTCGGCTTATACTCGAGTATATACAGTATTTAAAAGAAGAAAAACTACCACATTAAGAGGACATAGTCTTAAATTAGAGGGAGAAAGGTTTAAAAATAATATCAGGAAGTATTACTTTACTGAGAGGGTAGTGGATGCATGGAATAGCATTCTATGTTTCTATAATAATTATCTCGTTATATTTACTAGACTGACTGATGCAGTGTGGGAAAATAGCGTACACATACAGCTCCAGCGTAATAATTATCTTGTTATATTTACTATACTGACTGATACAGTGTGGGAAAATAGCGTACACATACAGCTCCAGCGTAATAATTATCTCGTTATATTTACTAGACTGACTGATGCAGTGTGGGAAAATAGCGTACACATACACATATCCAAAAAGGGTACAAAAACCATTTGGCCTCTTCGCACTTTACGTTCATAATAACGATCCAAGCAAATTGAAATTGATGGGTATAGCTGCACTTCAGAATCCCTGGAGAGGTGACAAACTAGTTAAGAAATTAGGACAAATAGAAATGCAATGGGTACTATTTAAATACCTTACATCCTGATTGATTCAATGCAGATTTAGATTTTTTTTGTTTTTTGTAAAATTAATTTTTCACAATGTTTTTTCAATATACATTTTTTAATAATTTTTTAGAGATTATATATATATCTGTGTGTGTGTGTGTATATAAAATATATATATTCTATATATTTTTTAATACATGTTGCTTGGATTTATGTTTTTAATTCAGATATATTACTTTACACCTTTATATTTTATATTTTATATGCGACTTCACGTCAATGTATTTTTTGCCTTGTCCTGGCATTATCTCTTGCCCTCTCCCTCCATGATTTATGTACAATGTGTTTATACGTATATGTATTTTTATTATATGCTATGTAATATGCTTATTTTTTTTATCTTTTAATATTATATTCTCCACTCTCTTAACTTTATCTCAATTGAAAAATTACGGACAACACCTCTCTACATTATGGACAGACACATGTGAGGTTGATAGACCCACCGCAAATGCACTAACACTTAATGACTAACCAACGAGATGGCCAGACGCATGTGCAGCCTGCACGGCTGCCGTACATGAGCCAAAACATAGAAATAATTTGTGGATGTTTACACCATGCCATACTGCACCCAAGATGGAATTGACAGACCAAAACAAACATGCGTGAGATGTCACTTCCAGTTGAATCTCACGATTACCAACAAGTAATGAACTCTAAGGAATATTATGAGCATGCGCTAGAAGTCACTTCCGGGTGGCTCTTGCAAGTACTATTAAGTACTATTAGTTTTCTAACACTACCAATAAGAACGAAAATATTAATTTGAACTCCAATTGCATTGGAGGAGCCTGGTTGCCCGCCTGCTGCCTTTAGACTGTGGCCCCATGTTGAAACGCTGGATTTTCCCCTGCAAAGGCATGAAAGCCTGGTCATTTGGTGCTTGCCCTGTTTGAGCGGTGATACCCCAGATAGCTATGCAATGGAGCCCATTCGTATAATGAAAGACTATGGGAAAGACTTTGACTCCATGGCAATTGAACTGTATGTGTGTGCTCTGAGCGCCATTCAGTAATAATGTGCGCTCAGATCTGAGCTATCTAAGGGATATGTTGAATGTACCTGTTTTGTGCAATGGCTGCACAGTTATATGTTTTTATGTGTGTTATTATCTTTTGCTACCATGTGTACAATGGAGTTTTGCTTCTGTCTTTGGAGATAATTGGATTACTTCCCAATTATCTCCAGGATAGAAGACTCTGTGGAACTGGTTTTGGGCAGAAAAGCCATGCTTCCTTTGGTCACAAAGGACTGCGATCTATCTTTTGAACCATTGGACCAATTTGTATGAATTTGACATATGTTTGTATTTGGAGTATGCCGATTCTGAAAATGTAAGTGTGAATGTGATGCATACTTTTCAAGTTATGAATAATGTGGAAAAATTGTATTTCTCTGCTTGTTATAATTACATTACCCATTGTGTAAGGTAATTGTATCACAGGCAGAGGGGAGGATTTTGTGTGGGAGTGTCTGAGTGCAGTGGCGTACATACCAGGGTCACAGGGGTCGCGGCTGCGACCTGGCCCGGCCCACCAGGGGGCCCGGTCGCCCCTGCGACCCGGTATGTACGCACAGGGCCAGCCTCTTCTCCTGGGGGGCCCAGAAGGCGGCCACCTCAGGGCCCCCCCCCCCGAGGCTGACCCGGGCGGGCTGTCTGTCTGGGTGGCCGGTGCGCGAGGGAGCACTTTCCCCTAAGTGCTCCCTCTTCAGCTCCCTCGCGCACTGCACTGATACCGGAGCCGGAAGATGACGTCATCTTCCGGCGCCGGCATCCCTATGCGGCGTGCGAGGGAGCTGAAGAGGGAGCACTTAGGGGAAAGTGCTCCCTCGCGCACCGGCCACCCAGCCCGCCCAGCAGCACCACTGGACCCCTGGGAATCCCCTCAGGTCTCCAAAAGGTAAGGAGGCTGGGGGGATTAAATTAAAAAAAAAAATGTGTTAGTGTGTGTGTTTGTGTGTGTTAGTGTGTGTGTGTTAGTGTGTGTGTGTGTTAGCGTGTGTATGTGTGTTAGCGTGTGTATGTGTGTGTTAGCGTGTGTATGTGTGTTTGTGTGCTTGTGTGTTAGTTTGTGTGTTAGTGTTTGTGTGTGTATGTGTCAGTGTGTGTTTGTGTTAGTGTGTGTGTGTTAGTGTGTGTGTCTGTTATTGGGTGTGTGTCTGCTAGTGAGTGTGTTACTGTGTGTGTCTGTTACTGAGTGTGTTTGATGTCTGTTAGTGAGTGTGTGTTTGTCAGTGAAAGTGTATGTTTTGTAAGTGAGTGTGTATGTATGTCTGTCACTGAGTGTGTCTCTGTCAGTAAATGTGTGTGTCTGTTAGCTAGTGTGTATGCGTCTGTTCGTGAGAGTGTGCGTGTGTGTCTTTAGCATTTACCTTTCTCCAGCGTCGGACTCCCTTGGCGCTGGGGATCCCTCCGCCTCTCAGCTCCAATGCACATGCGCGGCAAAAGGCGCGCACGCATTTAAACCGCCCATAGGAAAGCATTACTCAATGCTTTCCTATGGACGTTGAGTGTCTTCTCACTGTGATTTTCACAGTGAGAATCGCGGAAGCTCATCTAGCGGCTGTCAATGAGACAGCCACCAGAGGCTGGATTAACCCTCAGTGAAACATAGCCGTATGTTTTCAGCTGCAGGGTTAAAACTAGAGGGACCTGGCACCCAGACCACTTCATTGAGCTGATGTGATCTGGGTGTCTGTAGTGTTCCTTTAAGTGTGTGTGCATACCTCGGTCACGGGGTCGCAGCCCTGCATCCCCTGCGACCGGGTGCCCGCCGCCATGTGTTGCGGCCCCAACCCGCGCCGAGTAAGCGCGGGGGGGGGCCCACGGATCAGTTTCCGCACCGGGGCCCCATGGGTCATGTGTACGCCACTGTCTGAGTGTATTGTATGTGTTTATTGTTTGTGTTCCAAAACCCTGTGGGTGGTACTAATGTGTAAGAATGTGTACATAAGCACAATAAACCCACAGCTCTGACTGTTCACTGCTTGACCCTCAACACTGAGCTTTGTCTCGTTCTTGGGGGGATTTATTGTATGCTGTTCCAGTTTGACTGCTAGGAGTGTAAACCTATTCGTATGGTTTTTCCTATTCGGCTGTTTATGGCATTCATATGGTTTCCTGTTCGGTGGATTGGTGTTCTGCAGTAGCTGTGCCTGTGTCTCTGGAAGGGAAGATCTACTAAACGGCGGTTTAACCCTTTTATGCTGAGGGTGCCGTTACAGACGTGCTTGCCAGCCTCCTGCCCCAGGACTATGGCCCCTGCAATAGACCTTGGTTAATATACTTTAAAAAGGCTTCGTTCGTGCAATTGGGATTATATGGTTCGGGAACCAAACAGCCGCATGAACCATAGACTACCCGGGAGCTTGTTAAGCCCTATTAACACTTGGTAATGATTCTAACCGCAGTGTTCTAATTGTCTTTTTGGGTGGCCACTGTTCGCATGAACAGCCATGAGGTGGTGACCATCTTGTTTGGTCGTTGAGTTCCTGGAACTAAAATCGGACACAGAAACTCCTTAACACTGCTGGACTTCCATCATCACCTGCGTTTGGTTCTAAACAACTTACAAGGGCACTGTTCTGTGGAATCGTTCATTGGATGAGGGGAACAAGCTCCAGGGTAAGAACATTGACTATGTTAGGTAGTTTGTTCGGTTTTTAAACTACCGAACTAGACCGACTGCAATCCCTGATTCTCTGGAACTGTTTTGGGCAGGAGCCTCATGTGCAGTCTGTCAAATTATGACTTCCATGAAAATCCCAAAGCCCTGAACCGATCTGGGTGATTTTTGGATATGTTGATCCCCCAGGTCGGGTTATCATGGGGATGTTTCCATGTGTTTTGGGGGTACTTTTGGGGTATTGCAAAATGTATGTTTTCTGTACCTGGAGATAATTGAGTTTAGTAGTTTCTGACTCAATTACAGGGGAGGAATTATCATGTTTTGTGTGGAAGTGTCCTGGACCTGAGAGCCAATGTCATTACAGTGTATACTTTGTCATAGTCCCCTCCCAGGTCCAGTGGGGAATGCCCCTGGAATATGTACGGTAAACCCCATGCATGGGGACTTTCATATAAGGCCAGTTGTGGCTCCCATTAAACAGTTCAACTTCACCCTCAACATAGAGCCTTGTTACATGATTGTAGGGAACAGCTACACCAGCTATATCACTAGCTCTTGTAAGAGCTATCCTGCTATACTCTATGTAGGGGGAGGTCTACCCACTGGAAGCTGGATCCCTGACTTGGGTGCAGGGTGGGTGGAGGACAGCGAGACCCCAGCCAAGCTGCGGCGGCTAAGGGTCTACAGTGCTGATGGTGTCTGGTGTGGTGCTTATAGTACTCAAGGCTTACTAGGAAGTCGGGGTGCCAGGCGGTCTGTCACAGCAATTATATTCTAAATTAAATTTTATCTGAAAAGCCACAAATAATTTATAAAGGGGCACCAAATCTAAGGAAAAAATGGTACAAAAATATATTTAAAAAAAAAGACCCCACACCAGCTTTTTTCCAAAAAATCTGGTTTCTTTGGATGTGGTGTTTGTTTGGCATATAGTAACACAAATAAGAGACACATTAGTAATTTTCAAGATCCTCATGTTAAAAAATAAAAGAAATAAAATTAAAGAATTGCTAACATGCTATTCAAAAAATGTAGTCTTTATCCTCCGGTGCCCATGTGACCTTGTGTATGTAGGGAGAAACAAACGCCCCTCCACACAAGAAACATAAAAAAAAGGATATGAGAAACATAATGTATCTTTACATTTTAAATAACACCACAACAGTCATCCACAGTTTTTAGAATTTCATGGTATTGTGATAAGGTGAATGGGGTGGTCTGTGAGGGAGTTTATATTTCGACAGAATTGTTCAGAGAGGCATATGATTTTTAACCCCAGGGGGAGTGTATGTTTCTGTGTATGTAACCAGAATGAATATTTAGTTATGGGCCCCTGGGGTGGGGCATTTGGAGAGCAGGGTGGGCCAGTGCTCCACTCCGCAGTTTAGCGGTTTTCTTGGAAGACATAGATCCAGCCCAGGGTTTTGGACTGTCTCCAACCTACTGCTCAGCTGCAGGTAATCGGCTGCAGCAGTGGGAATAAATCCCTCCCTGCTAGGCAGGTAGGGAGAGAATGTTTTGTTTCTCTCTGAAAGGCTGGAAGCAGCAGGCTGGCTAAATACTGGAGTGCTGAGAGTGGACAAAGACTCTAGGTTGGTGAAACCAATATTGTTTTGTTTAGTTTAACCCTGAGAGATAGGGAACCTAATGTCAGTTAGTGCTCAGACGAGCTAGGTTTTTGTTTATAGGGTTTTCTGTTACATTTATGTTTTCATTTTCTGCTGTATCCTGTGTGGATTTACAAATAAAAGGCCTGGAGTATATGCAATTACAAGGACTGTGCCTATTGTTTACCCTAGAGGACCGAGCTACCTGCAAACAAGGATCACCGTATCCAAAAAGTGTGTACCAATTGGAGAGGTGCAGATATAGTGAAGGATCTAGGCCAAGCGGAGATGAGGTGGATTTTCAATTTAGATACCTTCAGCCCTCATGGTCTCAACGCAGATTTTTATTATGTAATTTTTTTTATAGATACTATTTATTTAATTTAAAAAAAAAGATTAAATTTCTTATTTTTTTTTTTTAAATAAAATTCATTTTGTTTAAATATAAAATTTTTAGAACCATGTATTGAGGTCACCCTGATTTTTTTTTCTGCCCGAGTCTACTATCCTTCACTACATTGGTGGTTCCACATAAGAATTTTAGAACATGATGTTGAAGGGACACTATAACAACTTTAGCTTAATGAAGCAGTTTTAGTGTATAGATCAGACCCCTCCTGTCTTACTGCTCAATTCTCAGTAATTGAGGAGTTGAATCACTGTTGTTTCTGTTTATTCAGCCTTAGACACAGCTTCCGGGGCTGTAACTCACACAACCTGCATTAAAAAAATGGTTTCATTTTCAATTAGATGATAACTTGCTCTAGATGTTTCTGTCTCCTACTCTGTAATTTGAACTTTAATTACATACATGAGGCTTCTGCAAGGTCCAGCACGCTATTAACATAGCAGAAGATATGAAATTCTAAATTAAAAGAATTTGCAAAAAATGAAGTGTAAACATTAGCCGACTCTTTACAGGAAGTGTTTAGGACGGCTGTGTAAGTCATATGCAGGGAGGTGTGACTAGGGCTGTATAAACAAAGTGATTTAACTCCTATATGGCAGAGAGTTGAGCAGAGAGATGGCAGGGGCATGGTCTAGACGTTAATACTGCTTCATTGAGATAAAGTTGTTTTGGTGACTATAGTGTCCCTTTAAATAATTTTTAAGACATTATTTTTATGCAAAGATTTAATATTCCCAATCAAGGAGTTATTTATGGTTTTATATATAGTTTGTGTATTCCTTTTATAGTTTTTCATATTCTATTATATTTAGAATTTATTGTCTTAAGGTTATTTCTTTTCTAAGAATATATTGCACTATTATTGTTCCTTTTTTCTTTTATTTTTTCTACTGTTTTGAGATACCTGACATTGTCTAACGAGAAAAAAAGGCTATTGTAACGGGTATGTGTAACGGATCACCTGGCACCCCGACAAGGTACCTCCTATGAAGGATACTCCTAGCGCTTCCTGAGGGCTCCAAGCACTCCAGCCAACACCACAACCACCGCAGGCCAAACCTCTCTTCCTTCAGAGCGAAGCAGGAACAAACTCTTACAAGAGCTTAGTAGTGATTTAGCAAGGGAGTATGACAAGCATAGCAATCCCTTGCAGCAGATTCCCCCAATTAGAGACGGCACTCCAAATTAGGGGGACGTAGAACAGAAGCTTTTAATCCAACACTCTGCTTTTATGCTCATTCTACAAACATAGTACCGCCCACAGGGTTTTGCAGAACAACCAATCAATACGTACAATACACACAGACACTCCCACACAAAATCCTCCCCTCTGCCTGTGATATAATTACTGCACACAATGAGTTAACATAATTATCACAGGCAGGATTCAGTTTTACACAATATTCATAACTTTAAAAGTATACATCACATTCACATACATTTTTAGAATCAGCATACTCCAAATACAAACATACTCAGAAATCAGGCAATTCCTTCTAGGGGTTAAAAGGTTAGCTGGAAATCCTTTGTGACCGCCTGCAAGCATGGCTTTCCAGCCCAAACCTGTTCCACAGAGTCCTCTATCCTGGAGATAATTGGCTTAACTGGGTGTGGTAAGCCAACTATCTCCAGGTACAGAAATTATCTCTATTTTCAACAACAGTAAAAATACACAAAAATACATAACGCCTATCATACTGAACAGAAACATAGAAACATAGAATGTGACAGCAGATAAGAACCATTCGGCCCATCTAGTCTGCCCAATTTTCTAAATACTTTCATTAGTCCCTAGCCTTATCTTATAGTTAGGATAGCCTTATGCCTATCCCACGCATGCTTAAACTCCTTTACTGTGTTAACATCTACCACTTCAGCTGGAAGGCTATTCTATGCATCCATTACCCTCACAGTAAAGTAATACTTCCTGATATTATTTTTAAACCTTTGTCCCTGTAATTTAAGACTATGTCCTCTTGTTGTGGCAGTTTTCTTCTTTTAAATATTGTCTCCTCCTATTAAATTTTTTATATATTTTTTTTTAAATAAAATTAATTTTGTTTAAATAGAAAATATTTAGAACTATGTATTGAGGTCACCCTGATTTTTTTTTTTTTTTTTCTGCCCGAGTCTACTATCCTTCACTACATTGGTGGTTCCACATAAGAATTTTAGAACATGATGTTGAAGGGACACTATCCCCAGATAGCTTGGATCTAAGCGCTCAATATATCCGAACAGTAGAGATGTCGCGAACCGTCTGCAAACTTCTCGCGAACGGTTCGCCGCGGTTCGCCACACATCCCGGCCAATCTCCGGCAGACCCTCCCTCCCAGACCCTCCTACTTCCTGGACAGCATCCATGTTGAAGGCAGCTTCAACATGGATGCTGTCCAGGAGGTGGGAGGGTCTGGGAGGGAGTGTCTGCCGGAGATTGGCCGGGATGTGTCAGCTGACCGGAGTTCGCCACTAACGGTTTGTGGTGATCCGTGGTGAACCGTTCGCGGACGGTTCGCGACATCTCTACCGAACAGCGCTCAGATCCCGCGAACAGAATAAAATCGCCATGGGGTTAAAGTTTAGCATGGGCTGCTGAGAGGTTGAGGAGGGACAAAGCAGATAGTTTCATTTAAAGGGCCAGAACAGTCTTTTAAATGCCAATAAGTTCAAATGCTGTTTTTAAAGTGCCCAATCTCCCAGGGGCCATAGTCCCAAGGCATGAGGCTGGCAATCAGTCCCCTCCAAAAACTAGTGGCGAGGTCCCTTTCGCCACAGTATGTATATATGCTCTATGTGTGATCTCTTAAGGGTTACAATTTATTTTATTCATGGTCATCTATTGTTTGTTTTGATGTATCTGTATTTTCACAAGGTTTGTGAATCCTTGTATGTCTGACTGCTACCTTTTACATACGTATATAGTAGGCACCTATATTTGCATTGTTTTTCTTGACTAAAGGCTAACCTTTAGTTTTTTTACAATTTTGGCCACTTCTGCAGAGTACCACAATGGTTTCTTAATTTTTTGCTTTTACTGACAAGTCACCAAAGGCTAGTCCTTGACTAAATATAAAAAAATGGATGTTATTTCTATTGGGAACTATGTGTCCTGTCTGGTTGATTCTAGCATCCAGGTAACAGAGTTTTTGGACCTGCTTGCTGGCTTCACTGGTCCCTGAATCCCGGGACGTGTTAAGAAAGAGCTAAGCAAAGTGCCTTTGTAAAGACAGTAGTTGGAGATAGTGTAGGCAGAGGTGTTCATATCTGCCTGGGAGAAGAATAGAAAAGGTAAAGGCAGAGGGGACGTTACAGGCTTGCAAAGAGCTGCAGCCTTGGCAGAAGGAAGAGGTCCTCAGAGACCCCAGTTAAGCTTTGTCCAGGTAGCAGAGAGTAAGATCACCTGGTCGAGGTACTAAGTTGGAGTACGGGAGTTCTGCTACACAATATGGATTTTGTTTGATGATGTGTGCATCGTAGCATACATTTATGACATCATCTGTTTCTTTAACCAATCACAGCCAAGTATAGGGTATACATATTCAGGATATCCCCGTTTCCTTGCCCAGTCATGAATTCTTGTATCCCCCAGAGTGATTTTCTATAAGTCATGAATTGTAACTTTTTGACCTTTCTGGTCTCATCAGCATGGCCCTAGTTCGGATGTAGTAGTTTAGGTGTCTCATTGTTAGCATTTAGCTAGTTGTTAAAAGGGTTGTGGTGAGACCAAACACAGTAAAACTTCCTACAATTTTATGCAAATTTAAAAAAATACTTTTGTGCTTTTTCTGTATGTTTCAATATGGACCTTAAAAAAGTCCAACTTGGGTACGGAAACTCAAGAAATTGTTCCCACAATTATCCACCCTTAGGATTTGTAAAGCCCTGGATAATATATATTAATGAGGTCCCTTTCTTTGAATTATAAAGCTAAGTGACTGCATGTAAAAACAGAAAGTATAAAAACTATTAGCAACATTCTTAATGTTCTGAAAAGTGTCCATTTACCAAATCTTGGTCTCCCATGACATTCACAATAAAAAATATAACCATTTACCTCAATACTTGGAACCTACATCTCCCCTAAGGATCTACCGTCACCCAGAGAAACTGCCATTTACAATCAGACACACACACACACACATGAGACATACACAGACTCACACGCACACAAACCAATAGAAACATATATAACAAATGTATGTAGACAAATACTGAGGAATACACACACATTCACCCTAAAACTAACTCTAGTCCCAACATAAACCCTACGTTAGATTTGAAAAATTAAAGATGACTCTAATCTTAAACAAATCCCAGTGCTAACCCTACTGATAATCCCCACCTTGACCATAAGCTTAGCCCTCGTGATTTACAACAGCTTTAACTCAAATAAAACCCTTAGCCATAGCCTTAATCCAAAACCTATGCCCCAACCTTAATTTAACATGAACCCTAATTCTAATCCTGGCTTTTACCCTATCCCTAATCCGAACCTCAAATCTAACATTACTCTAATACTAACCCTTTTGCTATCCCTAACCAAGCTCTCTCCTTAACCATATGCCTAACACAAGTTCTAGATCTAGCTCTAGTACTGGGTTTTATCTAGCCCTAGGTTCGACCATAGCTCAAGTCCTAATCCTACCTGAGTCCAATCCTACCACTAACCTTAGCTGTAACCAGAGCACTATTCCAAAACCAATCCCAACCCGTAGCCTAGCTCTAGACTAAGTCCTGACCTTTTTCCTATATATAGGAAACACAAATCTAACCCTTGACTTTAAAGCTAGTATTAATTCCAGCTCTAATCTTAGTCCTAACTCTAATCCTAGCATTAACCCTTACATAGGACCATCTTAACAAATAGGAAAAAAAATCTCTAAATCACATTTCATTTCAGTTCAACAATTCTGACTTTCAATTCCTGGCAATTCACCCATTAGAAAATAATCCTGATATGTGTTGGTAGAAGACTCCTTTGTTGGTGTTTGCCAGGTTTTGTTTGTTGGTGCTGGCCTGGTTCAGTTTGTTGGTGTTTTTCAGGTTCTGTTTGTTGGTGCTTGCCAGGTTCTGTTTGTTGGTGTTTTTCAGGTTCTGTTTGTTGGTGCTTGCCAGGTTCTGTTTGTTGGTGTTTTTCAGGTTCTGTTTGTTGGTGCTTGCCAGGTTCTGTTTGTTGGTGTCTGTCAGGCTCTGTTTGTTGGTGTCTGTCAGGCTCTGTTTGTTGGTGTTTGTCAGGCTCTGTTTGTTGGTGTTTGTCAGGCTCTGTTTGTTGGTGTTTGCCAGGTTCTGTTTGTTGGTGCTTGCCAGCTTCTGTTTGTCGGTGTTTGTCAGCTTCTGTTTGTCGGTGCTTGCCAGGTTTTGTTTGTTGGTCAAATAGATGATGGCTCAGCGCTAAGTGATCTAATAGAAGCTTAAGGCGGGTGGGGAAGCAGCAACTTATAAATATGAGGTTCCCTCATACAACCTCAAAGGAAAGAGAACAGACAAAAACGGTGTATAGGTCGCGCTGTAAAAGCAAAGGGATAATATATAAAATAAATACATAAAATGTGTAAAAGTCCCAAAATATTAAATCAACCCGTAGGATGCTTGAATATGTATAGAGTCCAATGAATATCTAAATCTTCTTGTACTGGAGATGTCTTGATTCACTCGTTGATATGTGGCTACATAAAAAGACAAAGAAACTCCAATAGTGCAGATAGAATGTCGACGAGTGGGCAAGTGGAAATCCACAAATAGATAAAACACTCACCTATTTAAGAGCGTAAACTAGCTCAAGTATTCATAGCATTCAGTGGCATCAATCCCCCACTGGTTGGATATAGGTGGTGAAATTCTTGAAAGCTCCTTAGTATATAAAGAGATAAGAGACGGTACATAGTGCTCACTGTATTCATTTAAAATACAAAATAAAAGTAGTAAAATACTCACATATATATGAGCAGGATCTACTGCTCAATGTAATAGCGTAGGTGGTACTATCCCTACCTATGATTCTTGGGTAGAAGAGTGCTCCAATTCAAATTGGTGACCAGATATTAAAACAAAAGATAAAATAATAATAATAAAAGGTGTATAAAGGCAGAAAAAAGAGCCAATATTCCTTTATTAGTAATTGTAACGGACCGTTTTGCACACAAGAGGTTAAAAAGCGTTTAGGCGATATTCCCCTTTCAGATGCACAGACAGCTACTGCAATCACCAATCTCCCGAACTGCAAACTACACGAATTCTCCAACTCCTGAACAGGAAACTCATGAATACTGGAAACAGCTGAACAGGAAAAACCATACAAAAGGTTTACACTCCTGGCAGTCAGCATACAATCCAATTTCCCAAATAACGAGATGACACTTCGTTTGAGGGTTAAGCAGAATCTGACTGTACTGGCACATACAGCCTCTTTTATTCACAATCCACAAACTTAGTACTGCCCACAGGGTTTTACAGAAAAACCAATCAATCTGTACAATACCCACAGACACTCCCACACAAAATCCTCCCCTCTGCCTATGATACAATTGTCTTACACAATGGGTAATCTAATTATCACAGACAGAGAAATACAGTTTCATAAAACACATCACAGGGACCCCAAAACATGCAATAACCCCATAAAGTATATCCTTAGAACCGGGGGATCTGGGTGAACCACATATCCAAAATTCACCCAGATCCGTTCGGTACTTTGGAAAATACAGTTTAATGCAGATTCTGCAGAACATATACAGGCTAAATGAAAAACAATCACTGTATAATGTGTCCCCTGCTGTATAGTCCAAAACCACTGCACGATGTCTCTGTGCACCAAATACTGGCGAGATGGCACTGTGTTGAAAAGTCCACACAGTGTCTGTGAGTTAAAATGGCCGCCATCCATTGTTCTCACAATGTGCTTCTGATACAGGAAATGGTGGCCACCCAGTAACTCCACAGTATGTCCCCAGATGGTTCTTAAAGGGCCAGCAGCAGCACAACACAAATCCATTATGCCCAAATCATGTCTTTAAAGGGCAATCCATCCCAGGGGCCATAGTCACATGGCAAGAGGCTGGCAACCAGGCTTCTCCAGTGCATAGTGGCGAAGTAGGTTCCGCTACACTAATATAAAATATTAATATAAAAACAGCCAAAATGCGTTTCACCAAACAGGACTTATCAACTGGCATTAAAAGAAAGAAAATCCTGGTACAATAAATACTTATATAAGCTAAAAGAGCAGATGTGGATTCAAATTTTGGCGCCAATATGACGTCACTAATAGAGTGTAAACGGAATTTCAAAATTGCAAAACTTAAAATTATTGTTATTAAAATATTTCTAAGGACAATCCAATTATATTGATATGCTTTAAAATTAAAAACGAGCATTTGTTATTAAACAGCACTTCGAGATGTTTAAAGTATTGAAATCACATGACCGCGATCACGTGATATAGTTTTGGGGATTGTGGGAAATGTATGCCGGGGCTGAGAGACCGGCGCGAATGTACACGCCCATCTCTCAGCGTCAGCATACTGGAGGTGGGCATTAGAAGAAAGAGCAAATGGTGTGGCCGGAAGGGCTATTCTATAATAGTGAACAGAGATGAAAAACACTCTATAGAACTATAATTGGGAACCCAGGGGGGAATAAAATATCTGGTATTTGGGAAAAAGGGAAATCTGCCAAAGGGTAGGAATAATCATGTGGGACGTCCCACAGGATAGGGGCACCCCACATGGCGACCACCCACCCAACTAGTCTCTCTGGTAATAAGAATAAAAGAAAGAAAGAATGAATGAAAGAAAAAATAAAATAAGTAAAAAAATAAATAAAATAAAAAATACAAAATAAATAATAAATAAAAAAAGGGACCTTATAAAAAATTAAAAAGGTCGAAATCTGCATTTAGGCCTTCTGGAGAGAGAGTTTTGAGTTGGAAACCCCAATTCATTTCTCTCTTTCATAAAATATTTTTCAAGTCTCCTCCTCACAAAAAACTATACTAAAACTATCTCACAAAAAGATAATTTTATGTCTAAGCCAAAAGGTTTCTTTAAATGTAATAAATGCATTGTGTGCACATCTACGAATCCAAATGCCAATACCAAAACCACCCATTTTTCTTCCGCTATCACAAAAATATCATATCCAATTAAAGATTTTATTGGATGTAACACCAAAAATGTTATATATTTACTGGAATGTCCATGCAGACTTCAATATATTGGCATGACGACAAGTTGTTTGAAGATTAGACTGGCTGAACATTGTCGCAACATCAAAAGAGGTTATGACAATCATTCAGTGTCTAAACACTTTTTATTACATAACAAAGACCCTAGATTTCTTAAAGTCACTGGAATAGAAAAAGTTGCCATGCCCTGGAGAGGAGGAGACTTGAAAAATATTTTAGGAAAGAGAGAAATGAATTGGGTTTTCCAACTCAAAACCCTCTCTCCAGAAGGCCTAAATGCAAATTTCGACCTTTTTAATTTTTTATAAGGTCCCTTATTTATTTATTATTTTTTATTTTATATTTTATTTTATTTTTTTATATTTTTTTATATTTTAATTTTTTATTTTTTATTATTTATTAACTTTTTATTTTTATTATTTTTTTTTTCTTTCATTCATTTTTTCTTTCATTTTTTTTATTATTTTTTCTTTCTTTTATTATTATTACCAGAGAGACTAGTTGGGTGGGTGGTCGCCATGTGGGGCGCCCCTATCCTGTGGGACGTCCCACATGATTATCCCTACCCTTTGGCAGATTTCCCTTTTCCCAAATACCAGATATTTTATTCCCCCCTGGGTTCCCAATTATAGTTCTATAGAGTGTTTTTCATCTCTGTTCACTATTATAGAATGGCCCTTCCGGCCACACCATTTGCTCGTTCTTTTAGTGCCCACCTCCAGTAGGCTGACGCTGAGAGATGGGCGTGTACATTCGCGCCGGTCTCTCAGCCCCGGCATACATTTCCCACAATCCCCAAAACTATATCACGTGATCGTGGGAGGTCGCGGTCACGTGATTTCAATACTTTAAACATCTCCAAGTGCTGTTTAATAACAAACGCTCGTTTTTAATTTTAAAGCATATGAATATAATTGGATTGTCCTTAGAAATATTTTAATACCAATAATTTTAAGTTTTGAAATTTCGTTTACACTCTATTAGTGACGTCATATTGGCGCCAAAATTTGAATCCACATCTGCTCTTTTAGCTTATATAAGTATCTATTGTTCCAGGTTTTTCTTTCTTTTAATGCCAGTTGATAAAGCCCTGTGTGGTGAAATGCGTTTTGGCTGTTTTTATAGTGATATTTTATATTACTAATAAAGGAATATTGGCTCTTTTTTCTGCCTTTATACACCTTTTATAATTTTATCTTCTGATTTAATACCTGGTCACCAATTTGAATTGGAGCACACTTCTACCCAAGAATCCTAGGTGGGGATAGTACCACCTACGCTATAACATTGAGCAGTAGATCCTGCTCATATATATGTGAGTATTTTACTACTATATACCGTCTCTTATCTCTTTATATACCGAGGAGCTTTCAAGAATTTCACCACCTATATCTAACCAGTGGGGGATTGACGCCACTGAATGCTATGAATACTTGAGCTAGTTTACGCTCTTAAATAGGTGAGTGTTTTATCTATTTGTGGATTTCCACAAAACACCTGTTTGTCAGATTCTGTTTGTTGGTGTTTGCCAGGTTCTGTTTGTTGGTGTTTTTCAGGTTTTGTTTGTTGGCGTTTGCCAGGTTCTGTTTGTTGGTGCTTGTCAGGTTCTGTTTGTTGGCGTTTGCCAGGTTCTGTTTGTTGGTGTTTGTCAGGTTCTGTTTGTTGGTGTCTGCCAGGTTCTGTTTGTTGGTGTCTGCCAGGTTCTGTTTGTTGGTGTCTGCCAGGTTCTGTTTGTTGGTGCTTGCCAGGTTCTGTTTGTTGGTGTTTTTCAGATTCTGTTTGTTGGTGTTTGCCAGGTTGTTTGTTGGTGTTTGCCAGGTTCTGTTTGTTGGTGTTTGCCAGGTTTTGTTTGTTGGTGTTTGCCAGGTTCTGTTTGTTGGTGTTTGCCAGGTTTTGTTTGTTGGTGTTTGCCAGGTTCTGTTTGTTGGTGTTTGCCAGGTTTTGTTTGTTGGTGTTTGCCAGGTTCTGTTTGTTGGTGCTTGCCAGGTTCTGTTTGATGGTGCTTGCCAGGTTCTGTTTGTTGGTGTTTGCCAGGTTTTGTTTGTTGGTGTTTGCCAGGTTCTGTTTGTTGGTGCTTGCCAGGTTCTGTTTGTTGGTGCTTGCCAGGTTCTGTTTGTTGGTGTTTGCCAGGTTTTGTTTGTTGGTGTTTGCTGTGGTTCTGTTTGTTGGTGTTTTTCTGCTAGGTTCTGTTTTGTTGGTGTTTGCTGTGGTTCTGTTTGTTGGTGTTCGCCAGGTTCTGTTTGCTGGTGCTGCTGTGTTCTGTTTGCTGGTGTTTTCTGTGATTCTGTTTGTTGGTGTTTGCTGTGTTGTTTGTTGGTGTTTTTGCCAGGTTCTAGTTTGTTGGTGTTTCTGCTGTTTTGTTTTGTTGGTGTTTTTTTGCTGGTGGTTCTGTTTGTTGGTGTTTCTGCTGTGGTTTTTGTTTGCTGGTGTTTCGCTGTGTTCTGTTTTGGTGTTTGCTGTGGTTTTTGTTTGCTGGTGTTGTACCTCGTTTGTTGGTGTTTGCTGTGTTCTGTTTGTTGCGTTTGGGTTGTTCTGTTTGTTGGTGCTTGTCAGGTTCTGTTTGTTGGTGTTTGCCAGGTTCTGTTTGTTGGTGTTTGCCAGGTTCTGTTTGTTGGTGTTTGCCAGGTTTTGTTTGTTGGTGCTTGTCAGGTTTTGTTTGTTGGTGCTTGCCAGGTTCTGTTTGTTGGTGCTTGCCAGGTTCTGTTTGTTGGTGTTTGCCAGGTTTTGTTTGTTGGTGTTTGTCAGGTTTTGTTTGTTGGTGCTTGCCAGGTTTTGTTTGTTGGTGCTTGCCAGGTTCTGTTTGTTGGTGCTTGCCAGGTTCTGTTTGTTGGTGTTTGCCAGGTTCTGTTTGTTGGTGTTTGCCAGGTTCTGTTTGTTGGTGTTTGCCAGGTTTTGTTTGTTGGTGTTTGTCAGGTTCTGTTTGTTGGTGTTTGCCAGGTTTTGTTTGTTGGTGCTTGCCAGGTTTTGTTTGTTGGTGCTTGCCAGGTTCTGTTTGTTGGTGCTTGCCAGGTTCTGTTTGTTGGTGCTTGCCAGGTTCTGTTTGTTGGTGCTTGCCAGGTTCTGTTTGTTGGTGTTTGCCAGGTTCTGTTTGTTGGTGCTTGTCAGGTTTTGTTTGTTGGTGTTTGCCAGGTTCTGTTTGTTGGTGTTTGCCAGGTTCTGTTTGTTGGTGTTTGCCAGGTTCTGTTTGTTGGTGTTTGCCAGGTTCTGTTTGTTGGTGTTTGTCAGGTTCTGTTTGTTGGTGCTTGCCAGGTTTTGTTTGTTGGTGTTTGCCAGGTTCTGTTTGTTGGTGCTTGTCAGGTTCTGTTTGTTGGTGTTTGCCAGGTTCTGTTTGTTGGTGTTTGCCAGGTTTTGTTTGTTGGTGTTTGCCAGGTTTTGTTTGTTGGTGCTTGTCAGGTTTTGTTTGTTGGTGCTTGCCAGGTTCTGTTTGTTGGTGCTTGCCAGGTTCTGTTTCTTGGTGTTTGCCAGGTTTTGTTTGTTGGTGTTTGTCAGGTTTTGTTTGTTGGTGCTTGCCAGGTTCTGTTTGTTGGTGCTTGCCAGGTTCTGTTTGTTGGTGTTTGCCAGGTTCTGTTTGTTGGTGCTTGCCAGGTTGTGTTTGTTGGTGTTTGCCAGGTTCTGTTTGTTGGTGTTTGCCAGGTTTTGTTTGTTGGTGTTTGTCAGGTTTTGTTTGTTGGTGTTTGTCAGGTTTTGTTTGTTGGTGCTTGCCAGGTTTTGTTTGTTGGTGTTTGCCAGGTTTTGTTTGTTGGTGCTTGCCAGGTTTTGTTTGTTGGTGCTTGCCAGGTTCTGTTTGTTGGTGCTTGCCAGGTTCTGTTTGTTGGTGCTTGCCAGGTTTTGTTTGTTGGTGTTTGCCAGGTTCTGTTTGTTGGTGTTTGCCAGGTTTTGTTTGTTGGTGTTTGCCAGGTTCTGTTTGTTGGTGTTTGCCAGGTTCTGTTTGTTGGTGTTTGCCAGGTTCTGTTTGTTGGTGTTTGCCAGGTTTTGTTTGTTGGTGTTTGCCAGGTTCTGTTTGTTGGTGTTTGCCAGGTTCTGTTTGTTGGTGCTTGTCAGGTTTTGTTTGTTGGTGTTTGCCAGGTTCTGTTTGTTGGTGTTTGCCAGGTTCTGTTTGTTGGTGTTTGCCAGGTTCTGTTTGTTGGTGTTTGCCAGGTTCTGTTTGTTGGTGTTTGCCAGGTTCTGTTTGTTGGTGTTTGCCAGGTTCTGTTTG
>OW240914.1:356913589-356947986 GCA_933207985.1 Pelobates cultripes
TATCCGGGGCATCGGGTAGGCATCAGACAATGTTTTGTCATTTAGCCTCCGGTAGTCAACACAGAAACATGTCGTGCCATCCTTCTTGGGTACTAGCACTACCGGTGATGCCCAGGGGCTATTGGAATGTTCGATAACCCCTAGCTGCAACATCTCCTCAATTTCCTTCCGTATCTGTTCCCTGACTGCTTCAGGGATACGATATGGGGTCTGCCGCATCGGTAGCTGTCCTGGGGTCTCTACCCTGTAAGTGGCTAGTGGGGTGTACCCTGGTAAATTGGAGAAAGTGGCTCCCTTAGCCGCAATTAACCTGGACACGCTCCTAAGGACTTAGCCTCTCCCCCAGCTGAACACCTGCGGAGTTCTCTGCCTGATCCTCACTCTCTAATAAATTGGGTAGCGGAAGATTCTCCTTATCCTCAGAAGCTGATGCGCATATAGCTGCCACATCCTCTATCCTCTCATGGTAGGGTTTGAGCATATTCATGTGGAGCATGCGTCTCTTCCCAACCCCTGAACAGGGGCCAATCACATTGGTGGTGTCACATCTCTGTTCCACCACCTGATATGGGCCTTGCCAGATGGCCTGCAGCTTGTCATTGCAGACAGGTTTTAATAACAAAACTTTCTGTCCCACTTGAGTGCTGCGGTCCCTGGCTCCCCTATCTTACCATTGGCGCTGCTGTTGTTGGGCCACCTGGAGGTTTACCCGTACGGTCTGGGTTAGTGCCTCCAAGCGGTCCCTGAACTCCAGCACGTAAGGTACAATGGGTATCCCATCTGCACAGCTTTCCCCTTCCCAATGCTCTCTAATTAAATCTATGGGTCCTCTCACCCTTCTCCCAAACAGTAATTCAAAGGGGGAAAACCCGGTGGACTCTTGAGGTACCTCTCTGTAGGCGAACAGCAGATGGGGTAAGAATCGCTCCCAGTCCTTATGGGCCTCTCAAAATGTACGGAGCATCTGCTTTAAAGTTCCATTGAACCTTTCACATAACCCATTGGACTGAGGATGGTAAGCCGAATTCACAATAGGCTTAATGCCACATATTTTCCAGAGTTGGTGGGTTACTTCGTCTGTGAATTGCGTACCCCTATCTGAGATTATCTCCTGTGGGAACCCTACCTGGGAAAAGACTTTCATTAAGGCTTCTGCCAACGTCTCTGCGTGAATATTGGAGAGGGATACTGCCTCGGGGTACCTGGTGGTGTAATCAACCACGGTCAAGATGTACTTCTTGCTGGAGGGACTGGGTTTGGGTAAGGGTCCTACTATATCTACCACCACCCTACTAAATGGCTCTTCTATGATGGGTAGCGGGCATAATTTAGCCTTGTGTCAGTCACCCCTTTTGCCTACTCTCTGACAGATGTCGCATGTCTGGCAGTATTGCCTCACATCCTTAGATATACCTGGCCCGAAGAATGCATGGGTCTAGTTCGGGTCATACCCAGATGCCCAGACAACGGAATGTCATGAGCAATCCTAAGGAGTTCCTGTCGATATTTCTGGGGTACTAGTTGTCTAGTAGTAACATTTACAGATCCCCCCACCACCCTTTAAGCAATACGATAGAATAACCCCTTTAACCAAGCATACCGCTCCCCCTCTAACCCTGCCTGATTCGAAGTCACCCGAGGTCATACACTTTCAACCTAGGGTCTACCTTAACCTCTGCCCCAAATTCAGTCGGGCTATCCCAGGGAACACGAGTCATAGGGGGTACATTGTCTCTTACCTGAGCCTCAGAGTGTGTGGATGAAGCCGCGGTGTGAGCCTGTTGTCTTGTGGTTACCGGGTACGCCTCTTGGAGCGGGGCTTGAGGTACAAAAGCGGAAGTCATTCTGCCCAGGTCGTTTCCCAATACGACATCTGCTGGCAGTTTTTGCATCAGGCCCACCTCTACCATCCCTTCCCCCACACCCAATTCAAGTGTACTTTTGCTGTTGGCAATCGGTACATCGCTCCCCCTGCTACTCGGACTGCCACAGATCCGCCTGTGTGCTCCGAGCCTGGAGCCAATGGCTCCATGCTTGATGGCTCCGGTTCTGCGTACATTCTCTCGCCACGTGGCCCCATTGCTTGCAGGTATGGCACTGAATGATAGATCGGCCATTGTATCGGGACGGTGGAGTTTGCCCCCCAGTTGCTGGCCGGAATGGTGCTGTTGTGGGTGCGGTAGTAGTAGCTGTAGGAGGCTGGGTGGAGGGTCGAGGATGCCCTCGATTGAGGTTACCATAATGTCTCCTGGCGTCATAGTGCTGGTCCGCCAGTCGTGCAGCTTCTGTTAGGTTGAGGGGTTTTCTGTCTCTCACCAATTCTTGTGCCTCTGGTGTCAGACCATTGAAAAACTGCTCCCACAATAGCAGTTGCGTAACTCCTCCATGGTGGTAGCTTGGGAGGCTTGATCAAGCTTGTGTGCCCACTCTGCGTGGGAGTCTTTATCCGGTTTGCGCAGTCCTCTAAACTTGCGCCGGTATGCCTCCGGGGTAATGGCATATCTCTCCAATATTGCTTGTTTTACCATGGTGTAATTTTTGCTGTCCTCTCTGGGTACGTCCCAGTATGCTTCTGCTGCGCGACCGGATAATTCGCCTGCCAGTAAAGGTACCCACACTGCCTGCTCCAGATCATGCAGGTCACACAGTCTTTCAAAATCCTGTAGATACCCATCAATCTCATCTTTGTCTTCACAAAACATTTTAAAAGCATGATGCGGTATCTTGGGCTTTACCTGGCTGGTGATTGAAGCAGCAGTAGATTCTGCTCTGGAGGGTAAATCCTGCGGTCTGTGTGCCATCATATACTCCTGCACATCCGCCATCAGTACCGTCAGCATTTCCAGAGGGACTGGATGGGGTAAGAATTCCAGCCTGGTCCTCATCTCTTTCTGGAATGGGGTCTCTTCCATGTCTGGTGGAGGTGTAGTGCTGCGAGCTCTGTCTCCCTCCATCAGTTCGGCAATAAATACAGTGTGATGAGACCAATCTCGCCACATTGCATTGGAGAAGCCTGGTTGCTCGCCTGTTGCCTTTGGACTATGGCCCCATGTTAAAAGCCTTCTTTTCCCCTGCAGAAAAGGCTTATTTAACCGGATGCCTGTTCACCCGTATGAACAGCATTACCCCAGATAGCCATCCCGTGGAGTCTATTCGTATGGAGAACAGACTTTCTGAACACTTTAACTCCACGGCAATTGGACTGTGCGCATAGGATCTGAGCGCTATTCAGTATTTTTGTGCGCTCAGATCTAAGCTATCTGGGGATAGGTAGAATGTATATTTTTTGTGCAACAGTTGTAACTTTATAAATTTTTATGTCTTTTACTGTCTTTTACTGCCATGTGGTTAATGGAGTTTTGCCTCTGTCCTGGGAGATAATTGGATTACTTCATTGTGGGGATGTTTTAACTCTGTGTGTCTGTCATTGGTTCATGTCTGTCCTTTGTCACAGTCTCCCATTTGGTCCCCTAGGGGAGTGTCCACCAGATTGGAGACCTGCATAAATACTGGGCAGGTAGCCCTCATTAAACCAGACCACTGCTTGACCCTCAACACGGAGCTCTGTCTCATCTTTGGGGGGACTTACTGTATGCTGTTAGAGACTGATTGCCAAGAGTGTAAGCAGCTTGGGTACTTTTCCTGTTCGTCTGCTAGCAGCTATTCGTGAGGTTCCAGTTCGGGAGTTTGGCGTGCAACTTTGTATGCAGTTCGGGAGTTTGGAGCATTCCCTTGTATTTAGTTCGGGAGTTTGGTGTTCTGCAGTAGCTGTGCCTGTATCTCTGGAAGGGGAAGATCTACTTAACGGCGGTTTAACCCTTTTATGCCTGGGGGTGCCGTTACATACAGCCTTCGACTTATTGCTGGCTATCTTACCCCTGGCTTCCAATAGTTCCTTCAACGTCTGCCATTTCAATGCAGTAAAATCTGTCTCCATTCAACTCTGTGTTCGGTTCTTTGTTGCATACGAATTGCCATTCACATTCCCGTTCGGCAGTTTCAATCACCCTAACACCGCTTTTCGGCTGTAAGGTTGGATAATGTCGCTTGCCACCAATTGTAGCGGAGCTGCAATATTAAATCCCAATATCTCCGCTGGTAAAAGAAGGTAATCCAAGGAAAGTGCTGAAAATGAAGGCAATATCCCAAATCCCCCCAGTTCTGGGAGTCAACTGGCAATTTTATTCACAAGCTCCAGTATTTAAGTTGTTCACCATGCAAGGGGTTTCCTTAATTACTTTACAGGGGTTGTACAGTAGTGGACTACATGGGGAACTGAACATACATGACATTTCTCCCACCATGCACTGCTGTACGAGAGGGATACTTCCACAAGAATATTAGTGGATTATCCCTCCGTACAGCAGAACTGGCTTTTTACTTAAAAATCCATAACATATATTATCCGTGCCATTGTACTGAATGACCGTTCGGCAGATAGCTGGGGTCGTAGCGCATACTTTGTGAAAGTACTGCTCAGATCCCAGCACAATTAGCCGAACGCCGCACAAAATACACTTTAATATAAACTCCTCATAAAAGTCACGAATACACATGTAGAGAGCAGGTACCGAAAGACCGTGGTCCAGTGGTGTTCGTGCTGTCGAGCAGCCGATTTTAGTTCCAGGCGCACGACGACCAAACACCGCTGGGCTAACAAAGGATCCAAGATGGCCGCCGCCGCGTGGTCGGTATCCGAACGGCGGCCACCCTGAAAATCTATTAACTGCAGAGGGATACATTGTTGCCATCCGTAATGGGAGCCACACGACCCCCTGTGTGTGGTCTCCCATTCGGTACTTTGGTCGTTTCACGAATAGTGTAGAAATTCACTGTTCGTGAAACTACCATATGAATGCTTGCGGCTTTTGTGCCGCTAGCATATGAATGCTCTCGTTCACATAAAACACAGAATAGGGAACACGAACATTTCAGGCAGTCTTAAAGCAACAATATCACATAAGGTAACTACAGTCTTAAGTGTCTAGGTTTGCCACAAATACCTGCTGGGAGCAGCAGTCAGAGGGGTAATACCTGCTAGGGAGGAGCACACGGTGGGGTAATTCCTTGTGGGGGAGGAGCAGACGGTGGCGTAATACCTGCTGGGAGCAGCAGTCAGAGGGGTAATACCTGCTGGGAGGAGCAGACGGTGGGGTAATTCCTTGCGGGGGAGGAGCAGACGGTGGGGTAATACTTGCTGGGAGCAGCAGTCAGAGGGCTAATACCTGCTGGGGAGGAGCAGATGGTGGGGTAATGCCTGCTGGGAGGAGCAGACGGTGGGGTAATACCAGCTGGGAGCAGCAGTCATAGGGGTAATACCTGCTGGGGAGGAGCAGACGGTGGGGTAATTCCTTGTGGGGGAGGAGCAGACGGTGGGGTAATTCCTTGCAGGGGAGGAGCAGACGGTGGGGTAATACCTGCTGGAAGGAGCAGTCAGAGGGGTAATACCTGCTGGGAGGAGCAGTCAGAGGGGTAATACCTGCTGGAAGGAGCAGTCAGAGGGGTAATACCTGCTGGGAGGAGCAGTCAGAGGGGTAATACCTGCTGGGGAGGAGAAGATGGAATAAAGTTAGTTTTTGGACTGTTTTTGTAATATAATAGCCGCAGTAACACCCAAAGTGTAGGTCAACTTTACTGAATGGTAGAAAGAAATAAAAAATACTTAATCCAAAATATTGTTTTTGCGAATAGCTCGTTAAATGACTTAATGAAACACTGCACCACGTGAGTGAGCTTTTTATTTATCTGTCCAAATTATTCTGAATGTTGGTGGTTACTGGGACAAGGTGTAAATATTTACCTGGAATACAAGCTGGACACAGTGAACTGTCATTAACACTGAATTACCTCAGAAATGTCACTATACATTGTCTCTGTTTGCACCGTCACCCACGTCTGTGGCCCCGCAGGGTGACCCCCACTCTAGTGAAATCCCCTTCCTCTTTAATGAGCGATGCAGCAACCTCAGGGCAGTGTTTCAGCTTCCAGGTAGCCTCATCAAGAAGGCTGATACCCCACAGACTGACCATTGTGTCCTGAGTCAATTCTCACGATTCCCATTTGGATTTGGAGAATTGATTTGCTGCCCTGGAAGGAAGCGATGTATCTGGAACAGTGTTTGTAAGTTTCAAATCTTGGGTTCTAGCAGAATGCAGTGTAACTGGCCACTAGATGGAAGTCATTGCCTGCATTACCCATTTACAAAGAGAACATATCTCATTACAGCTGCTCTCTTCACCAGTTATTAAATTGATCTTTTCTCATGTTCTGTTCTTTCCCAGTATTATACTTATCTTAACAATTGTATTAATTTGGCACCGGTCCTGCTACATATATCTCCTCGGCTGAGAATCCATTCCATGTGCTTACTGCTCTGCTGCAAAATAAAACATTTTATAAGCAGGAGTTCCACCCTTCCAAGTTATAATTCCCATAATCCTATAGCCGGCTATCAATGATCTCTGATAACTAATAACCTCCAGGCCTCCAGGATAATGCATTACCCACAGAGATCTGTTTATCTCTTACCACTAGAGAACTGTTAATTTATCTCTTACTCCGATCTCTATAGATAACAGATTCCAACATGTAACCGATCTCTATAGGTAACAGATTCCAACATGTAACCCCGATCTCTATAGGTAACAGATTACAATGTGCAACAGATCTCTATAGGTAACAGATTACAATGTATATCCGATCTCTATAGGTAACAGATTACAATGTGTAACAGATCTCTATAAGCAACAGATTACAATGTGTTACCAATCTCTATAGGTAATAGATTACAGCGTGTAACCGACCTCTATAGGATCTCTATTAATTTGTGGCTTGGTGAATGGTGTCGGGAGCAAGGATTTGGCTTTATTTCTCATGGTAGCTCTGTTTGGAATGGAGATAAGCTGTACAAAAAAGATGGTTTGCATCTTTCTCAAAAGGGAACAAATGTTCTCAGTGAGCAGTTCAGAGGTTTTGCTAGGATGTATTTAAACTAGGAGGGGGGGCAAAAGGGTGATAAAACATCAATCCAATTGTCCCCCAAAACAAGGACAGAAGGTGCCTGTAGCAAGTGTGTTAAAAAATGATAAGCTTAGAGTCATGTCTACAAATGCTCGCAGTTTAGGGAATAAGATCCATGAACTTGTGGCAATAATGGCAACTGATAGTGTAGATTTAGTCGCTGTTACTGAGACATGGTACAATGAGAAAAATGACTGGGACATAGCAATACCAGGGTACTCTTTATATAGGAAAGATAGGGAAGGCAAGAAAGGGGGAGGGGTGGCCTTGTATGTGAAGGATAGCATAAAATCTAGCCTAATAAAAGTTAGTGAGGCAAACATAGAGTCCGTTTGGGCTACGTTAGAATTTGGTAATCACACAGTAACTCGTGTAGGTGTGATTTATAGGCCCCCAGGACAAATTGAAGAGTTAGATAATCTACTAGTTGAGGAAATAGCTAAAATGACAATGAAGGGGGAAGTTATCATCATGGGTGACTTTAATCTTCCTGATGTAAATTGGAAAACAAAATTAGCTACTTGTGCCAGGAGCACACATATTCTAAACTCCCTACTGGGATTGTCTCTAAAACAAGTTGTTGAGGAGCCAACTCGTAAAGAGGCCATACTAGATTTAGTGTTAACAAATGGAGATTTGGTATATAAGATTAGGCAGAAAGAGGCTAAGCAAGTTATAAGAGCTTCCAAATCACACACAGAAGAGAAAATAGCACAGTCAGTAAAAAAGGGGGATAAAACATTTTTTAGATACATAAATGAGAAAAGAAAAGTAAAACAAGGATTAGTTAGATTAAAAACAAAAGAAGGAAGGTATGTAGAAGAGGATAAAGGTCTAGCTGACTGCCTCAATGAATATTTTTGTTCTGTATTTACAGATGAAAATGAAGGAAAGGGACCTCAGTTGAGAAAAAGGATAAATGAGTCATTTATTACACGTGAGTTTACAGAGGAAGAGGTTCTATTTCAACTGTCAAAAGTAAAGACAAATAAGTCAATGGGACCTGATGGAATACACCCAAAGCTATTAAAAGAGCTTAGTGGTGTACTAGCAAAACCATTAACAGATTTATTTAACCAATCATTGTTAACAGGAGTAGTCCCAGAAGATTGGAAGTTAGCGAATGTTGTGCCCATTTACAAGAAAGGTAATAGGGAGGAGTCGGGCAACTATAGGCCAGTAAGCCTTACTTCAGTAGTGGGGAAAGTGATGGAAACCATGTTAAAGGATAGGATTGATGAACATCTAAAAACACATGGATTTCAAGATCAGAGACAACATGGGTTTACTTCAGGGAGATCATGCCAAACTAATCTTATTGATTTTTTTGATTGGGTAACTAAAATTATAGATCAGGGTGGTGCAGTAGACATTGCTTACCTAGATTTCAGTAAGGCTTTTGACACTGTTGCACATAGAAGGCTTATCAATAAACTGCAATCTTTAAGTTTGGATTCCAATATTGTTGAATGGGTAAGGCAGTGGCTGAGTGACAGGCAACAGAGGGTTGTAGTTAATGGAATATATTCGAAGCTTGGACTTGTCACCAGTGGGGTACCTCAGGGATCTGTACTTGGACCCATTCTCTTTAATATTTTTATTAGTAATATTGCAGAAGGTCTTGATGGTAAGGTATGTCTTTTTGCTGATGATACTAAGATATGTAACAGGGTTGATGTTCCAGGAGGGATAAGCCAAATGACAAATGATTTAGGTAAACTAGAAAAATGGTCAGAATTGTGGCAACTGACATTTAATGTGGATAAGTGCAAGATAATGCATCTTGGACGTAAAAACCCAAGGGCAGAGTACAGAATATTTGATAGAGTCCTAACCTCAACATATGAGGAAAGGGATTTAGGGGTGATTATTTCTGATGACTTAAAGGTAGGCAGACAATGTAATAGAGCAGCAGGAAATGCTAGCAGAATGCTTGGTTGTATAGGGAGAGGTATTAGCAGTAGAAAGAGGGAAGTGCTCATGCCATTGTACAGAACACTGGTGAGACCTCACTTGGAGTATTGTACACAGTACTGGAGACCGTATCTTCAGAAGGATATTGATACCTTAGAGAGGGTTCAGAGAAGGGCTACTAAACTGGTTCATGGATTGCGGGATAAAACTTACCAGGAAAGGTTAAAGGATCTTAACATGTATAGCTTGGAGGAAAGACGAGACAGGGGGGATATGATAGAAACATTTAAATATATAAAGGGAATCAACACAGTAAAGGAGGAGACTATATTTAAAAGAAGAAAAACTACCACAACAAGAGGACATAGTCTTAAATTAGAGGGACAAAGGTTTAAAAATAATATCAGGAAGTATTACTTTACTGAGAGGGTAGTGGATGCATGGAATAGCCTTCCAGCTGAAGTGGTAGAGGTTAACACAGTAAAGGAGTTTAAGCATGCGTGGGATAGGCATAAGGCTATCCTAACTATAAGATAAGGCTAGGGACTAATGAAAGTATTTAGAAAATTGGGCAGACTAGATGGGCCGAATGGTTCTTATCTGCCGTCACATTCTATGTTTCTATGTCTATGAAACAGATTACAGTGTGTAACCGATCTCTATAGGTAACAGATTACAATGTGTAACCAATCTCTATAGGTAACAGATTACAATGTGTAACCGATCTCTATAGGTAACAAATTACAATGTGTAACCGATCTCTATAGGTAACAGGTAACAGATTACAATATGTAACAGATCTCTATAGGAAACACCGATTACAGCGTGTAACAGATCTCTATAGGTAACAGATTACAACGTGTAACCGACCTCTATAGGTAACAAATTACATCGTGTAACAGCTCTCTATAGGTAACAGATTACAGTGTATAACAGATATCTATAGGTAACAGATTACAATGTATATCCGATCTCTATAGGTAAAAGATTACAATGTGTAACAGATCTCTATAGGTAACAGAATACAATGTGTAACAGCTCTCTATAGGTAACAGATTAAAATGTGTAACCAATCTCTATAGGTAACAGATTACAATGTGTAACCGATCTCTATAGGTAACAGATTACAATGTGTAACCAATCTCTATAGGTAACAGATTACAATGTGTAACTGATCTCTATAGGTAACAGATTACAATGTGTAACCGATCTCTATAGGTAACAGATTACAATGTGTAACCGATATCTATAGCTAACAGATTACAATGTGTAACCGAACTATATAGGTAACAGATTACAATGTGTAACCGATCTCTATAGGTAATAGATTAAAATGTGTAACCGATCTCTATAGGTAACAGATTACAATGTGTAACCGATTTCTATAGGTAATAGATTAAAATGTGTAACTGATCTCTATAGGTAACAGATTACAATGTGTAACCGATCGCTAGGTAACAGATTACAATGCGTAACCGATCTCTATAGGTAACAGATTACAATGTGTAACTGATCTCTATAGGTAACAGATTACAATGTGTAACCGATCTCTATAGGTAACAGATTACAATGCGTAACCGATCTCTATAGGTAACAGATTACAATGTGTAACTGATCTCTATAGCTAACAGATTACAGCGTGTAACCGATCGCTAGGTAACAGATTACAATGTGTAACCGATCTCTACAGGAAACAGATTACAATGTGTAACCGATCTCTATAGCTAACAGATTACAGCGTGTAACCTATCGCTATAGGTAACAGATTACAGCGTGTAACCGATCTCTAGGTAACAGATTACAATGTGTAACCGATCTCTATAGGTAACAGATTACAATGTGTAACCGATCTCTCTAGGTAACAGATTACAGCGTGTAACCGATCTCTCTAGGTAACAGATTACAATGTGTAACCGATCTCTCTAGGTAACAGATTACAATGTGTAACCGATCTCTATAGCTAACAGATTACAGCGTGTAACCGATCGCTATAGGTAACAGATTACAGCGTGTAACCGATCTCTAGGTAACAGATTACAATGTGTAACCGATCTCTATAGGTAACAGATTACAATGTGTAACCGATCTCTCTAGGTAACAGATTACAGCGTGTAACCGATCTCTCTAGGTAACAGATTACAATGTGTAACCGATCTCTCTAGGTAACAGATTACAATGTGTAACCGATCTCTATAGCTAACAGATTACAGCGTGTAACCGATCGCTATAGGTAACAGATTACAGCGTGTAACCGATCTCTAGGTAACAGATTACAATGTGTAACCGATCTCTATAGGTAACAGATTACAATGTGTAACCGATCTCTCTAGGTAACAGATCACTGCGAGAACCAATGACACAACGTGTGCTGCTCAGTTCAGGCAGCGCTAACACTGTATGTATGTGTCACTCTCTATAAAGAAAGGAATATGAAGGAATATGATTTTGTGCAAACAATCCACTTTAATATTGATCTTCAGCGTTTAGAAAGGATCATTTTTATAAAATAGTTAAAATAACATTCCAAGCACCATAACTACTTCTGTATAAGTGGCTGATAACTTACTTGAGTTCTGCTGGGTGCTGCTCCGCGCCTCCATTGTTCAGAGAGCCGGGAGCTGCAACGCCAGGCTTATCGATCAGCTGACACTCTCAGTCAATAAACTGGCCTGTCCTTAACGATAAGCTGACACACGTTTAGCCAATGAACTGGCCTGTCCTTAACGATAAGCTGACACTCTCAGTCAATAAACTGGCCTGTCCTTAACGATAAGCTGACACACGTTTAGCCAATTAACTGGCCTGTCCTTAACGATAAGCTGACACTCTCAGCCAATTAACTGGCCTGTCCTTAACGATAAACTGACACTCTCAGCCAACAAGATTGATGATCAGCTTGACCTCTCAGCCAATGAGCTTAAAGGAACACTTTAGTGCCAGGAAAACAAACTTGTTTTCCTGGCATTATAGTGCCCTGATGGACGCTGGCGTCTTCTCACTGTGAAAATCACAGTGAGAATCGCGGAAGCGCCTCTAGCGGCTGTCAATGAGACAGCCACTAGAGGCTGGATTAACCCTAATGTAAACATAGCAGTGTCTGCTATGTTTACAGCAGGCAGGGTTAACCCTAGACAGACCTGGCACCCAGACCACTTCATTAAGCTGAAGTGGTTTGGGTGCCTATAGTGGTCCTTTTATAATCAGTTTACACTCTCAGCCAACGAGATTAGTGATCAACTGACACTCTCAGCCAATGAGATTAATGATAAAATTACACTCTCAGCCAATGAGATTAATGATAAACTGACACTCTCAGCCAACGAGATTAGTGACCAGCTGCCACTCTCAGCCAACGAAATTAGTGATCAGATGACACTCTCAGCCAATGAGATTAATGATAAGCGGACACTCTCAGCCAATGAGATTAATGATAAAATGACACTCTCAGCCAATGAGATTATTGACCAGCTGCCACTCTCAGCCAACGAAATTAGTGATAAACTGACACTCTCAGCCAATGAGATTAATGACCAGCTGCCACTCTCAGCCAATGAGATTAATGACCAGCTGCCACTCTCAGCCAACGAGATTAGTGATCAACTGACACTCTCAACCAATGAGATTAATGACCAGCTGCCACTCTCAGCCAACGAGATTAGTGATCAGCTGACACTCTCAACCAATGAGATTAATGACCAGCTGCCACTCTCAGCCAATACGATTAATGACCAGCTGACACTCTCAGCCAACGAGATTAGTGATCAGTTGACACTCTCAGCCAACAAGATTAATGATCAGATGCCACTCTCAGCCAATGAGATTAATGACCAGCTGCCACTCTCAGCCAACGAGATTAGTGATCAGCTGACACTCTCAGCCAATGAGATTAATGACCAGCTGCCACTCTCAGCCAATGAGATTAGTGATCAACTGACACTCTCAGCCAATGAGATTAATGATAAACTGACACTCTCAGCCAACGAGATTAGTGACCAGCTGCCACTCTCAGCCAACGAAATTAGTGATCAGATGACACTCTCAGCCAATGAGATTAATGATAAGCGGACACTCTCAGCCAATGAGATTAATGATAAAATGACACTCTCAGCCAATGAGATTATTGACCAGCTGCCACTCTCAGCCAACGAAATTAGTGATCAGCTGACACTCTCAGCCAATGAGATTAATGACCAGCTGCCACTCTCAGCCAATGAGATTAATGACCAGCTGCCACTCTCAGCCAACGAGATTAGTGATCAACTGACACTCTCAGCCAATGAGATTAATGACCAGCTGCCACTCTCAGCCAACGAGATTAGTGATCAGCTGACACTCTCAACCAATGAGATTAATGACCAGCTGCCACTCTCAGCCAATACGATTAATGACCAGCTGACACTCTCAGCCAACGAGATTAGTGATCAGCTGACACTCTCAGCCAACGAGATTAATGATCAGATGCCACTCTCAGCCAATGAGATTAATGACCAGCTGCCACTCTCAGCCAACGAGATTAGTGATCAGCTGACACTCTCAGCCAATGAGATTAATGACCAGCTGCCACTCTCAGCCAATGAGATTAGTGATCAACTGACACTCTCAGCCAACGAGATTAATGGTCAGCTGCTTACCAGCCTCCTGCCCACAGACTATGGGCCCGGCAGGGAAACCTGTAAAAGACTATCAAACATGACCGACTGTTAGCACTGATTTACATGGAACTGTTTTGGGCATAAGGACCATGTGTACGGTCGGTCAAAACTATGACTTCCAGAAAATTCCTGAACTGATCTGGGTGATTTCTGGATATGTTGTTCACCCAGATCGGGGCTATATTATGGGGTTTTTGTGTGGGTTTCATAAAATTGTATGTTTTTCTGTGCTTGGAGATAATTAGGTTAGATTAGTACAGTTCCTGATTCAATTATCTCCCAAACACAAAGGAGGGATTCTATTGTTTGTGTTTGTGTCCCTGTGCCGAAAAAGGTCCATCTGGGTGTTGCCCTTGTTGGGAAACTTGCATAAAAGGCCAGTTATGGCTGCCATTAAAAGCTATTCCAGCTTACACTCCAAAACTGTGTGTTGTCCTGTTATTGGAGGGAAAGTAGTTTTACTCCTGTGTCTGCTGTTCCAGCTTGCAGGGGATTCAACGGGGAAAGTCCTTTTAAGGACAAGAGCTCCCAGGACTGAGTGTCGTCCAGTGCCTGGGGGTGTCTAGAGCTAATACCCCATTTGGCTCCAGGAGGGAGCAGTTCCAGGGCCCCAGTCAAGGAACGATGACTGTGCGCAGAAGTGCTGCAGTTTGTCCCCTGTTCCAGCTAGGAAGCGGTCCTTGGCGGAGGTAACCTGCCAGGGGTACAGGGAGCTCCGTTACACTGACACTCTCAGCCAATGAGATTAACGATCAGCTGACACTCTCAGCCAATGAGATTTACAATCAGCTGACACTCTCAGCCAATGAGATTAACAATCAGCTGACACTCTCAGCCTATGAGCTGACCCAAACTCAGGAAGAACAGAATCTTCTCTTAGGAGCTCTGGATCTCTAGCTGAAGTAGTGGTGGTGGGGGGTAGCACCTGGCAGACCCAGGTAAGAATTAAAACTGCAGAGAGTCCCGGGGCACTCCTGGCACCATAACCACTACAACACTAGAGGTCAGGGTGGCATTACTGAGCAGTGCTACTATGTTACTATTGTTACCATTATTCTACAAATCATTCGAGCTTCCAGTAATGGAGAGTCTGCCGGAGTGTGTAACCTCCTGAATATTTATTGTGTTATTGTACGGTAAGAAAGTTGTGGAATCTGGTCCCACATCCGCACAGCATATTTACGTCTTGCTATCACATGTGTTTGCAGCTTGTCTGATTTAATACACCAAGATGCCAGTTTCTAAGACACATTGGAAAATATTCTTCTCAGTCTCAGTCGACGCTCTCAGTCAGTCGGAAGATCATACAGACTGCGACTCGTATACAATATTTATATTGCAGTATATTTACTAAACAGTGAGTTATCTGTTAACCTGGGATCCACAGAGCTTAATTCAACGCGATTTGTCTGGGTTTACTGACTATAATAACTATATATCACTTCTATAACTCTGCAACAGCTACAGGGAAAGGGAGGGAGGTCGGGCAGTAATGGGGATACCAGGAGGGAGCATCACCCAAGACCTGAAATCACAGCAGAAATGCAGGGAGCGATGCAATCAGTACAGACTGATCCCGTCAGCAAACCATTAGACACCAGTGATCTAAATAAAAATCAGAAATGCGTGGGAGTGTATGGATGTGAGTATGTGTGAAAATTTGTGTGTGTGTTTGTAATTAACCAATCAAAATACTGTTAGGGGCATTGCAGAGAGACAACAATAGGGCAGGAGGGCAGCTAACATTTCCGCCCCAGGTGCCAGATAACTGAGGTACGTCTCTGTAACTATGTGCCAAAGGGCCCGGGAGCACACTGGGTATTTAGCAATGTAGGGAAATTTTAATGTAATTCTAAATTGTGGCCAGAGGGGGTGCTGCAGCCAGGACATTGAGAATGTAACTTATTTAGAAACAATTTTGCTATAAAGGATACGTTTGGATTCTTCACCACAATTCCTAAATTGCCCCCACTATTTGCACTATTTCTAGGGTTAGGGTTCCTAACATTAATTTAAAACCTTACCTTAACCCTAAATGTGCCTTTATCTGCCCTCCACGATTTCGGGTATTTCTTAGCGTTAGAATAAGAATTGAGTGAGGCTAACCATCAAATGGTTTTAAAACTGTTAAAATGTGAAAAATTCATTTGGAAAGAAAATTAGGTTTATGAACTAATTTAGCCTCGCTCAATTATTATTCTAACCCTGGGAAAAGTACAAACAGAGGGGGCAGATACAGGAAATCACCTGGCCTTTCGCCATCATGGTATAGTGTTAAGAAACCGCAGGACCACAGCATTTCATGATCCCTGGGTAAAATTATCTATAATAAAAGGAAGAAACACATACACAGACATTACATAGCCCACCGAAGGTTGGGTACCGAAGGCTGCCTACACCTGGTCTAGCCCATTAACAAAGTATGTCAAAGCACCTTTCTGGGCAGTGGATTTCACATGTTTACTGCTCTCACTGCTTACTCCCTATTCCTGAAATCATGATTAACTCCAGGGATAATGTCTGAGCTATACATTTCCATTATTTGTCAGATTAGTGAAAAACATTGCAGAATCCAATTAATTGAAGTTATTGCTGAAAATCCCCAGAATGCAGTGTGCTCCGGAGATGGGACAATTAGCACTGATTTACACATTGTTTGTAGCTCATATTGTAACCTTTGTCTCTCTGTTCCTGATCCAACCAGCTGCCATAAAGTATAATTTCTTTGTATATTTAATAAAAATGTTCCCACAGTGAGCATTCTGAATCATTTCCCCCAGAAGCCACACACTGGGAGATATTCGGTCGAAACCTCATGTTTCAAAGTCTTTTCAGGATACGGTCTGATGGTCTGTGCCCGCTGTTTGAAGCCCTCCTGAACGTGGAACAGCTGCTTAACTGAGTATTAAATGGTTCTCAGAACACTGTGGATGAAGCTGTGGGAACCATTTCTGTATGTGAAACTCTGGGATATTCCCGTCTGAGCCATTAAATCCATATGGTAATTCATTACTAAACAAAACAAATGTAAATCAAACACAGAAGGGCCTTATTCACTAAACTGTGAGTTGTGGCATATCGACCATGTGTCCATCAAATCTCCACAACTGAATAAGCGAAAAAGATATTAAGTAGCAACTTTCTCAATAAACCCCATTTAGTGTAATTCACAGTTACAGATACGTTTGTACAAATATCAGGAATAGTCTCGTTCTCTGTTAGCAATAAGAAATGACCTCTTTTTGTTTGCCATGTTTTTCAGTATCTGCAGGTCCCTACTAGCAGGCTGTGTGTGAAACAAAGGATAGCCTTACCTGCCATCCCACACTGAGACCAAGTTCTACCAGCAACCCTCTTCTGGTGACATCACACTCCATCATTGGTGAGGGAGGGATGTCCCAACTGACAGACTGAGGGAAAGGCTTGGGCTGCACCTGGGGAGGGGGGAGCATCACTGGATGTCAGTCACGATATACTACGTGTGCTCACAATAGATACTGATATGCTCCATGTGCCACAATAGATGTCCATATGCTCTGTGTGCCCCCAATAGATGTCGATATGCTATGTGTTCCTACAACAGATGTTGATATGCTCCATCTGCCCACAATAGATGTCGATATGCTATGTGTGCCTACAATAGATACTGATATGCTACGTGTGCCACAATAGATGCTGATATGCTACGTGTGCCCACAAAAGAGACCGATATGCTCCGTGTGCCATGATAGATACCGATATGTTACTTGTGCCCGCAATAGATACCAATATGATACATGTGCCCCAATAGATGTCGATATGCTCCGTGTGCCCCCAATAGATGTCGATATGCTATGTGTTCCTACAACAGATGTTGATATGCTCCATGTGCCCACAATAGATGTCGATATGCTCCATGTTCCCACAATAGACGTCGATATGCTCCATGTTCCCACAATAGATGTCGATATGCTCCATGTGCCTACAATAGATACCAATATGCTACGTGTGCCTACAATAGATACCGATATGCTACGTGTACCACAATAGATACCGATATGCTACGTGTGCCTACAATAGATACCGATATGCTACGTGTACCACAATAGATACCGATATGCTACGTGTGCCACAATAGATACCGATATGCTACGTGTGCCTACAATAGATACCGATATGCTACGTGTGCCCCAATAGATGTCAATATGCTCCGTGTGCCCACAATAGGTGTCGATATGCTACGTGTGCCACAATAGATACCGATATGCTACGTGTGCCACAATAGATACCGATATGCTACTTGTGCCTACAATAGATACCGATATGCTATGTGTGCCTACAATAGATGTCAATGAGCACACATTTAACATTAGCCAGGCTGGAATCAGTAACGGAACTACAGCAGGTGCAGCGGGGCCTGCATGCCGGGGGGTCCATCGGGTGACCCATACACTCAGGGCCGACGCAGCATAAGTGGTCAGAGGGGGGGGGGCACAAAATTCTAAATTTCCTACCTTTGGCTTGGGAAATCAAATTAACCAATCACTGCAGCCCACCTCGCTCTCCCTGCAGCCAGCACACAGCAGCATGGCAGTGAGGTCAGCTGGCTCCATCTGATGATGTCAGGAGGACGGCGTGGCTACCACTGCTCTTCTCCCAGACTCTCCAGCGGATCTAACTCCACCTCAAACTCCTATCCTGCTGGACCACCAGGGATAAGGTTTCCCGCTCTGTGGCAAAAGGTAAAACTTTAGTTTTCTTATTTAATCAAAAAGTGTTTTTTTTTTCTTTCTTTTTTTAAAGTAGCCCCTGTGCTCCTCTCTACAGCCCTTCTCAAGCCCCTTGGCCCCCCTCTCCAGTCCCTGTTCCCCCTCTACAGCCACTGTTCCCCCCTCTGGGTCAAAAGAGCTGTCTGCAAGCCAACAAAAACAGATTGCTGATGTGGACCCTATCAGACTCCAATAGTTTCACCTGGTCAGCTGAAATGTCAGGAAGCAGGATGACAAAATACTGGATCATCCAATCTACACCCCTAGCAGCCAGGATGACAACCATGGATATCAGAGGATATAACTGTTGCCAAATCCAGCACCGGCACCGAACCCAGATCATTGCTACCTAGGTGCAGTACTATGCTATGGGGGCCACCCCATCATGCCCCTGCATCCTGTAACATCCTGTGACCCTAATAGATAGCCCCAGTGACCCAGTGAGTGTGGATCATGTAAGAGACAGAGGTAACTTAACACCAGTCTTGGAGGGCAATGATTTCAGATCTCACGGAGTCGAAGATTCCACCAATTTCCGCACAGGAACACTTGGTGATGCCGATATGGTCACTTGATTCAACAGAACCTGAATGCTGCTAGGTCTGCTTACAGCAGGCTGGTCCAAGCTTCTATGGACTTCCAGGCAAACAGAAGACAAAATGGTAGCACCAAGGGCATTGGCCAAGGCAACAACTGGAGGATGCTAAGAAACTAGATGAATGATGGAGGTCTGGCAATGAAGAAGTGGGGGGTGGCGCCGGGGAGAGTAGGAGAGGGGAAAAAAGGAGATGGGAGAATTGTAGGATTATTCCTGGATGCCTGAACCAAGGCAGCCAGGGCTGAGATAGTTGCAAAGCCTCAGCTGGAGGAACATGAGGGGGAGATGAAGCTGGACAGAGGTTGTAGAAATGAAGGAAACTGTAAAGGTAGAAACATGAGACAGGAGTAGTGGGGATAGGTACAGCAGATATATTAGATGGTGAAGGTGTAGAGGGAAACTCTTCAATACTCTGGATCAATCACTGCAGGCCCATGAGATGACACTGGAAAAAAATCCTTGAATCTTCTAGGACACCCCACAGCACACAGAATCTGTTCCATGATGGATAAGTTTCACAAGAGGAGAACTTCAAGGAAGAACAAAATACAAGAATAAAGACAGGAGACAAAGAGGGGACACATAAAGGTCAGTAGGAGACTCCTTCCATGCATTAACCACGTATGTCTTCCTCTTCTGGCCAAGGAGAAGTCCCCTTAATTCCACATTGTTTCCACTAAGGCACAAGGACGGAGGCGCCCAGTTCCAGAATAAAGAGGTGTGGATTTTTTTACATTTAATTTTATTTGACTGATCTCACAAATAAATATTTATAAGCATAATATTAAAATCCAGGGAAGTGACAACAATTCCCCGTTCAGGTGACTTGTATGTAAATCTCTTACATTAAAGAGCCATAAAGAGTATATCACAGTTCTTGTATCTAGTTACTATAAACTCAGATCTCTGACTAATTATTATATATTTCATGTTCTAACATTAATAAATATATATATTGATACGGTCAAGAGAATAATTTGTACCCAATAAATAAAGTGAGTGTTGGGCAAATGTAACTCTAGAGAAATCTCCTACCAGAGGGGTTCTCTAAAAAAGGAATTATATTTATTTTAAAAATGCCAGTGTTTTATTTATTTAATTGATACCGGGCTACAACATCAACAAATTATCTTAATAAAAAACAGCTGTGGTCAGTATGCTGAGTCCTATCAAGGTCGTGAGAAACTCTGACAGCCTGCGTAGCACATCCTCTCTCTATGTATATATATATTTATCATCGTCCTTGTTCAACTATTCCCCAAAGAATTCAAATGTAACCACAAACACTTGGCCGTGTGCCTGTGTGGGACAAATTGCACCACATCTTGTTAGAAGATGATTTATACCGACAGGAACCAAAAAGGCTGAATTTCAAGCATCTCTGCTATGTGTTTGGGGAAGTTGTAAGTCAAGTTTCCCACTGCTTGTCATAAGACGTCGTATTTATGAATTTATCACAAAACAATAATTCCAATAATTCTGTAAATAAAATACAAAACTCTATTAATGATAGCAAAAGGAAGAATGCCATTGGAATTCATGCGATTGAATGATGTCCTCAGAGAGAATACCGGGGTTTAATAATAAGTACGTAACTAAAAGCATAAAATGCAACGTTATGATGGGAGCTTAAAACCAAGATCTCCTGCCATTTCCTATTTGCACGCTTACACTGGATTTGTTTGTTGGTCTGGGAAGCAGGGCATCCATTGCAAGATCTCTTTATCTCACTTAATATTTTATGTTCTTTCCCAAGTGCTGCTGGGAGGATACTCCATGTATGGACTACTCCTGTAACAAAGTATTTTGTGACATTCATTTGTTCCCCTCCCTTTTACCCCTGGTTACATCCTGTAGTCTTGTACTTTGGTGAACTCCTTGCGATATCCCTTCACTTCTGCAAACTCTCTAATTTCTCCATACTCAGTGGGTTTTCAATTTCCTTTAATCTGTCTTATGTTATTATTATAATTAATATAATTTATATAGCATTGATATATTCCATAGTGCTTTACAGTTGTAAAATGTGGCTATTTAACAAGTAATTAACATACTGACTATAATAGAGAGCTGAAGAAGGCTCTGGAGCTTACAATCTTTGAGGATGCAATGTCAGAGAGGGTAGGGATTGATGGATAACATGCCGGTTTTGGAATAAAATAGTCAAAGTGGTTGTGTGGAAGAACCATCCAGTGACAGTAGAGAGAGTGAGCTGGGTTATTGAGGTGAGGGAACTGATGAGGGCAGTGAAGTGAGAGAAACCGCACCAAGGATTTTCTGTAGAGGTGTGTTTTCAGTGACTTCTTAAAGGACTGGGAGAGTCTCATGGCATGGGGTAAGAAATCCCAAAGTAATGGGGCAGCCTTCAAAAAATCATGCAGATAAGAGTTGGGTACATGTTGGGGTAATAGCTGTCCTATTTACATGCAGGGAGAAGGCACTATCTGGGAGAGTTTCACCAGCTGAGCCTCATCTGGCGAAATGCACGTCAGGATCTCACAGTGAATCCCTCACCTCGAATGAGATGACGTTTATGGACACTACTCTACCTAGTTTAAATCTTATTATGGCTGATATGGTGTAAGGAGATCTCTCCCCACAGTGAGAGCACTATTAGTGACTTTTAGTCATAGTGTTTCTACGTTAGTTTAGTAGAAGGAGTAGGATAAGTTTTAGGAGCACTCAGGGTGTGATGTTTGTTGGGGTGTTCTGGTGGGCCTGGTAGCACACAGGGATTTATTTTATCCTGACTATGATACATATCTATGTTTCCAATTTAGTTTGAAGTAGATTTATTGTTGGCAAATTATCAGGCACAATTGCTATTTTTATTGTGGAGAAATTGTATCAGTAAATAAGTTAATACATAAATTGAGTTTTTACACCTAATAATGATAATCTTATAAGACATTTTAAGTATTAATAATAAAAAATACTTTTAAATATTTGTTTTATCTTTCACTACCTACATACTTATTTGTAACAATGGGGTTACCCCCCTTCTTTCTGTTTCTTAGTGATTTGTGGATTAGCTCAATTTCTTTATCTATGTAAAGAGTTCAAACGTAGACCAAATGTACTGAAACCAGATGTAGCGTGGCCGAACGTAGACCAAATGTACTGAAAGTGCTGTGAATATGTGTCAGGATGTACAATGACCCAACACACAGTGTCTAAGTTAAATATATATTTTGTAAACTTAGAGTGGCCGGACTACCTAAAAAAAAATAGTCAAGAACAAGCCAAGGTCAAAAAAAAGCACAAGACAAAAGCACTCTCTGATTACTATTAAATGAAAACCATGACGGGGCAATTATAAGAACCTAAAATGAGTTCAAATAGTTCTAGGAGGGCAGGTATTGGCCAGAAAAGACCTTGTGACACCAAAACGTACGTGCGTGTTGATGACACACGCACGTTTGCATTAATGTTGTCATAATCGAGGCGGAGTTATAAATGAGTTTCACAGTGCAGCGGTCTTCCAAACGCCACTTTGGCATGAAGCCCCAAGCAAGGCAGACCAGATCGGAATCTGACATGAAGTGGGTCTCTCCACATGGCCCAAACTTTCACACCAAATCTAGCGCTATGACAATATGTAGCATAGCCGAACGTAGGCTGAAAGTACATAAACACAGGGAATATGTAGCATGGCCAAACGAAGGCCAAATGTATTGAAAATTTAGCATGGCTGAATGTACTGAAACACTGTGGATATGTAGTATGGCTGAATGTTTGCCAGATGAACTGCACCTCAATGAATATGTAATGTGACCGAACAAAGGACAAATGTATGGAAACAGATTGAAAACGTAGAATGGCTAAACTAAGGTCGAATGTACAATGTTAAAAGAAGAGAACCAGGGGAGGTTGACCACAGGTGAAGCTCCTTACTCACGAACTTGAACGGATTCTCCTCCACCGATGCCAGAATGTCATTCTAAGTTGGGTAGCCCACAAAACAGAATTTGAGTGCAGTAATCAAGCAACCAGGTTCCAAAATGCTGGCAGAACATCGGGAGACAGTTGGAAGGGGGATAGATATAGGCTAGCAAGAAAGCCGTTCCACAACTCCAGGCATACTGCCTTTACATGTATATAATAGAAAATGGTTTCATAGTTAGAAAGATTTTCCTTTTCCAGTAATGGGCCATGGCAGCACTTCTATAGGGTTAGCTCCACCCATCACTTCCATTGGACATGACTAGATTTTTAGCCTATAAATGGCCACATGCACCATAATACCACAGTATGTAACAAGCCAATTACCAGGGAGGGTGCATAGTGTTGCCATGGCCCAATACTGGGAAATTTACAGAAATTATCTGTAAGTATGAAACAATGTTCTGTTTTCCTGGACATGGCCATGGCAGCACTACTCCAAGGCAATGGCAAAGCTAGAAACTCTGGGGAGAATTAAAAGGAAAACAGAAAAAAAGGAATTGCTGCTGAAAATGTATTGAGTGAAAAATTAGAGGTTCAGGAAGCCAACAGTGTGGCAGAACCAAATTGAACCTCTTTAGAAGACCTTACATCCAGTCGATAATATTGGTTAAAGATATGACAATGCAACTGCTCTGCAGATCTGACCAGAAGAAACTTGTGCAACAACTGCCCAGGAAGTGGACAGAGACCAGGAGGAATGGACCTTGAGGAACCAGAACTTGTTTTGCCTCGCAAGGCTTAGTAATGGCTGAGACCAGACACCTAAAGATGGTTTTAGGAGATGCTTGCAGGCATTGCTCCTCAGAAGATGGAGATGGAAAGAAAACAGGCAAAATGATTTCATATGAAATGATGACACCACTTCAGTTCGGAACTCTGGAACTGTTCTCAATATCCCCTTATCCTTATGGAACGAGATGAAAGGTTCTTCTGATGAATGCACTGCCAATACAGAAGAACCGGTTTAAGAGTGAGGAGCATAACCGGAATCGCTGTTATATGTTCCAATGAGGAACCCTGTAAGACCAAAAGGACAAGAGGCAAGTCCCAACGAGGAGAAATGGACTTAATAGGAGGCCTGATTTGCATGACAGCCTTCATAAACAAGCTACATCAGAGTTGAAGTCCATCTCACTCTAGATAAAGCTGAAAGGGCTGAAATATGGATGTTCAGAGTGTTGAAGCTGACACCTTTGTTCAGGTCTTCCTGTAGAAACCACAGGATATCTCCAGCTGTGAAGGACTCTGGGGAAATACCTTTATTTAATGTCCAATCAGAGAAGATGTCCCAGATAGGATAATAGGCAGCAGAAGTATTCCTTTTCACTGCCTGAAGCATGGTGGAAATTAGAGCTTCTGAGAATCCATTCTACTTCAGCCACCTCCTTTCAGTCTCCATGCCATCAGATTGAGGATTTGTGGAGCATGGTGGAACAGAGGATCCTGAGATAGCAGGTCCTCTTACTGCTAGATGCATTGAACTATTCCTGGAAAGGCTCAACAATGGGAACCAGGGTCTCCAAAGCCAATACAAGAGAATTGCTATCACCTCCACTTGTTCCTTCTGAATCCTCCTCAGGAGAATATTAGGGGAATCGGGTGAAACACATGCCCCTTATTATTATTATTATTATTATTATTGCCATTTATATAGCGCCAGCAGATTCCGTAGCGCTTTACAATATTTTGAGAGGGGGGATGTAACAATAAATAGGACAATTACAAGAAAACTTACAGGAACAATAGGTTGAAGAGGACCCTGCTCAAACGAGCTTACAGACTATAGGAGGTGGGGTATTAGAAACATTAGGACAAGAAATATCAAGTAGGAGTGAAGCAGAGCTGGAGCCATAAGCTTTCCTGAAGAGATGGGTTTTAAGGCCCTTCTTAAATGATTGAAGACTAGGGGAGAGTCTGATGGCAGTAGGCAAGCTATTCCATAGGAGAGGAGCCACTGGCGAGAGGTCCTGCAAGCGCGAGTTGGCCGTACGGGTGCGAGCAGCGGTCAGGAGGTGGTCACAGGCAGAGCGGAGGGTACGAGGAGGGGCATATCTATGGATTAGTGAAGAGATATAAGTGGGGCTAGAATTGTTCAGTGCTTTAAATGTATGGGTTAGCACTTTGAATTGACTCCTATAGCATACAGGGAGCCAATGTAAGGACTGGCAGAGGGGTGAGGTGTGAGAGGACCGACTAGAGAGGAAAATCAGTCTAGCTGCAGCATTCATTACAGACTGTAGTGGGGTAATACGGCTTTTGGGGAGACCAATCAGGAGAGGGTTACAGTAATCCATGCGGGAAATTACTAGAGCATGGACAAGCTCATTGGTAGCATCTTGCGTAAGAAAGGGGCGAATGCGGGCTATGTTTTTGAGTTGGAACCTACAGGACTTGGCAACAAACTGGATGTGAGACTCAAAGGTGAGACCAGAGTCAAGTATGACGCCAAGACAGCGCGCTTGCAGGGATGGACTTATGTGGATATCACTGAGTTGAAGGGAGAGCGAGAGAGGAGGATCAGTATAAGGAGGAGGAAAGACAAGGAGTTCAGTTTTAGAGAGGTTAAGTTTCAGAAAGCGTGAGGACATCCAGTCAGAGATGGAAGAAAGGCAAGCAGTGACACGTTGCAGGACGGCAGGGGAGAGGTCAAATTATGGGAATTCCAGGAACAGGAGAGGGCATACCAACCTTCCACTAGAGGACGATACACCCTGCAGAAGAACCTCTGAATCTGTCTTTTCATGAAGATGTCTGTTATGTTGACTTCAGGGGGACCCAATCTGTATATTAACATATTAAAGTTCCATTTGGCTAGGCACCATCCCTATGGCAAGATTTGATGCCTGCTCAGGAAATCTGCCTTAATGTTCATGGAACCTGGAAGATAAATTGCATATTACCCCAGAAAGTGTTTTTATGCCCATTTCATGAGAGGGATCATGATACTCATCATCCTCAGACTCTGAATATGAATGAATACATCCTTGGTGGTTCATATACGCCACTACTGTAGTGTTGGCCACTCGCAGTTTCACCCAATGGTGATGGGTTTTTTACTTCAGGTGACCAAAAGCCTCGAACACTGCCATCAGTTCCAGGTGTAACAGATCACCTGGCCCCCCCGACTGGGTACCTCTGTTGAAGGATGCTCCCAGCGCTTCCTGAGGGCTGCAAGCGCTCCGACAGACACCACAACCACCGCAGACCCCACGAACTGCCGCAGCTTGGTTGGGGTCTCGCCGTCTCCTACCCACCCTGGACCTACGACAAGGCTCCAGGTTCCAGTGGGTGAACCTCTCCTCCAAGAGAGTGAAGCAGGAACAAGCTCTTAAAAGAGCTTAGTAGTGATTAGCTAAGGGAGTATACAGAGCATAGCAATCCCTTGTAGTGATAGAGCAATTCAACCCAATAAGAGACAGGACTCTAGATTGAGGGTGAAGATGAACTGTATTACTTGGCACCAAAGGGCCTTCTTTTATGCAGGTTTTCCACACATAGTACCACCCACACATATTTGGGGTACATCTAAGAAGTGGGGAAAAGTATGTACTGTATAATTGTGTTAACTGTTAATCTAAGGGGGGGAGATGTGTGGGAGGTAACGTCTATGGGATTGGTTACTGTACTAATTGTGGTGAATCCCTCCCTTGCATGGGAGAATCTCATAAAAGCAGGAATGTTGCCATTAAAACACAGTTCTACTCCTGATACTGTGTGTCATCCAGTGATTGGGAAGGGTGATGGGATACTGTTGGATTTTATTGCTAATTGTGCTGGATACTTCCTTGGATTTATTACTTGTTCCTGCATTCTTTTAATATATGAGTGGAGTTAAGCTGTGGGAAATCAGCTCTCCGCTACATCTTATTTGGTGCAATAGTAAGCTCGTGAAAAGCATAAAATCTAATAATCCGATGAACAATACAATGATATATGTAGTAAAGCACTTAAAGAAAAAATATGGCACCAAATACATATCAAGAAGTGCCCCACTAGTATTTTTAAAATATTATATAAAAGATATAAATATTCAAGAATGGGAAAAGTGCGGAATTTTGAGGAGTTATTAGAGGGAAATCAAATCTTACCTTTTCCAATGTTACAGCTTAACTTTAATCTCCCTTCTAAAGAATTATTTAATGACTTAAGAATAAAATCCTTTATCTTAAGCAAAGAACTTTCGGAAAATACCCAAATTGATCAATTTATAAAATCTCATTATAGAAAAAAAACTGCTTCCCAATATAACCAAACACAAAGATAAAGTGTGGTGGAATCTCGGTAAAAATAAATTTAGTAGGCCGAGATTACCACGTGGCATGTGTACGTGCATATGCTGACGTATCGATCAGTTGGTTGCACGAGGCAAGATACGATCAGTAGTGTACGGAGCATGTGCAAGAATACAGGATGTAGTATTCCCCTCCTCCATTGTGCTGGACAAGCCATGCGGTCAAGCAGGAAGTTAATTCTTATTTGTAATGATTGGTCAAGAGAATGTGCGGGTGGAGCTTAATATGGGAGGAGTTATGTGCCTATATAGGGAGCCTGCACTATTGTTCAGGGCCCAGAACTTGCTGTATTTTTGGTGACATTAGTCCCTCTGAGTCCCGATCGGTGATCCAATAAAGAATCTCTTCCTTCCTGAAGAAACCTGTGTCCATCCCTCTGTGCTTTGCTTCCGTCAGTTTCTCCGGTATCATTTGGTGCATTGGCCGGGAAGCTCATCGTTCAACGGTAGCTGAGAGGCAGAGGCGTGAGACGGTCTATCTTTGCCCACGTTCTCTACGGCTGCACCCCTGAACTTCTGCGTGGACCTCCCTTCGTCTCGGCGCCACTGGTCTGTTGTCCAGGAGATCATCGGCCTCTACGTAAGAAGTGCTGGGGTGTCCCCGTCGATGAGTGTGAACTCAGGTTCAGGAACGAGGAGGTAAGACAACTGCTGTTTTAGACGGCAGACCCACTAGGGGTATACCGATTGTGCGGTAGGCCCAAAAGGGGTTTAAATCTGTGTATGGAATCTGCCCCCTCTGTCGGAGGGAAGGAGCGAAGGCGCACCGCTCGATCGAACGCTCTTTAGTAAGACCGCTTGATCTGGTTAGTCAGGCGGGGTCCTGTGTAAATAGCCCTAGCCGGACACCGGTGTCTTGTCTAGACTAGCGTTCTAGGGTGTATATTACGTTCGCTAGGTCGGAGGGACCGGGAGACTAAGCGGCGCCTGTGTAAATTCGGTTCGCTAGCTCTCAACCTATCTTGGCTAAGTGGGAAGGCGTGTAAATTTGGAACCCACTAGACTTTTGATAGAGTAAATAGACTAGAAGGGCAATTTTGTAAATTTCGCCCTCTAGTTCGCTATATGTGGTGTTTGGGCAGTGTGGCTAACCAAAACGGGTGTATATAGTTTTAGGTAGTCCATTCAAGGTACTGGCCAATAGTTTAGTTGGGATTGTAAATGTGTTAAAGATTGTTAGTAAAGTGTATATCTTGTTAGATAGCGCGAGCTCAGCCGTCTAGCGAGAGTGTTAATAGTGTGTTGCTGTATCATAGTGCACGGTACCATAACCCTGTATATTTACTGACACTGTATATAAGTACTAATCATTGTCGTCTATTGCATGTTTAACACCCTAACCACTAATAATTGTATTGTGACCTTAAATTGTGCTTTGACCTATGCTAACCGTACTGTAACCGATACTAGTAAAAGACGATGTTACTGGGGTGTGTTATAGACGGGTAATTCATATATAGAGAATTATAGCGTGGGTGACTGTATAGTTTCGCCAAAGGGCATAATATTGATTATTTAGTGACTGGTGTAACAGCTGTGTGTGTACGGGAATTCCCTGAGTGATTATTGTGTTATTGTGTACGTTTCACTCGGTAACTGTACCACGTGGTGCTGTTGCCAGAGGAAACGGGTGTGACTGTTGAATAAGAACGCGTGCATAGTATTCGTTGTCAACGACGTTCCATTGATAAGTATGGGCGCGTCAGAGTCAACGATTTCGGATCCCTTAGGTTGTATGGTAAAGAATTTTAAAAAGGGATTCAAAACATGTGATTTTGGGGTTAAAATGTCTCCTGTACGTTTGGTCACTTTGTGCACTAGGGAGTGGCCTATTTTGGTTGCGGCATGGCCGCCGCGTGGCAGTTTGGATCCAACCCTGGTACAGCGTGTACACGTGGCTGTGTCAGGTAGGCCTGAACTTTACGGACAGTTTCCATACATTGATTGTTGGGGGCAGGCCGTAAACGACTCGCCAAAATGGATCCGGATATGCCACGAGGAGCAATGTCGCCTTATGGTGGCCAGGACTTGTTTGTCCACTAGGACTGGTGTTAGGCCCATTTTGGACACGCCCCCTGAGTCCGAGATCCCTTTGCCGCCCCCTTACTTTCCTTTAAGAGGAAGTGACGCGAATGCAGGAAGCTCTGCACCCCTTCCCCTATTGCCCCCATCCACTTCCGCTTCCTCCTCCAGTACAGAATCCACCCCCCTCGTATTAAAACTCCCCTTCCGGAACCAGGACCAACCCCCATTAGATTTGAATATCCTGATTTGGCGCCACTTCAAACTTCCGGTCAAGCTTCTTCTAGCTCGGCTCGGAGTATACTATTCACTAACTTTTCCCAAAATCAAGTTCCCACATCCTCATGCCCTATTACCTCTCGACCGGAACCTTTAACTGACGCCCCTCCACGTAGCCCCATACTAACCCGACAACTGACCGGTACCCAACAATTAAAACATTATCAGATGCCTCTTCGTCTGAATCCTGGGTCAGCCTATATCGATGCCGCAGGTCAAATGGCACATGCTGACCCAGTCTTCGTATATGTCCCGTTCATGACTACCGATCTCTTGAATTGGAAGACCCACAATTCCTCGTACACTGAGAAACCACAAGCCATGACCGATCTGTTCACCTCGATAGTTCAGACACATAACCCGACATGGGCTGATTGCCAGCAGTTATTAATGACATTGTTCAATAATGAGGAAAGGACAAGGATTAACCAAGCGGCCATTAAGGCGCTAGAGGAGAGAGCCCGTGCTTTAAATCAAGCCAATCCGGCAGCATGGGCCGCAACACATTACCCTAACACCGATCCTGACTGGAATGTAAATGGCGCAGATATGGCTCAACTTAAAGCCTATAGAGATGCTATAATTGCTGGCATGAAAGCCGGAGGGAAGAAAGCTATTAACATGTCGAAGACAGTTGAGGTGATTCAGAAAAGTGATGAAGCGCCCAGTGTCTTTTATGACCGATTATTGGAGGCATACCGCTTGTATACCCCCTTTAATCCGGAAGACGCTGATAATTCCCGAATGGTAAACTCCGCCTTTGTCAGCCAAGCTTACGGAGATATTAAGCGCAAGCTACAGAAATTAGAAGGGTTTGCAGGTATGTCTATCACCCAACTAATGGAGGTAGCGAACAAAGTATATATGAATAGGGAAACAGAAAGTAAGAAAGAGGAAGAGCGCAAGATGCGTAGAAAGGCAGATATGCTAGCGGTAGCGATCGCAGGCGTAGATAGACGGGGCCCAGATAGAGGCGATGGTAGATGGAATAGGAGCCTTTGAGTAGGAATCAGTGCGCGTACTGTAAGGAAGAAGGGCATTGGAGGAACGAGTGTCCGCAAAGAGAGCAGTATGAGATAGACTTACCCAGGGCAGGTTACGGAAACTTTAGAGGCAGAGCGAGAGGTAGAGGAGGCCCCGGAGGGAGTAATGGTAATAGAGGGAGTAATGGGAACAGAGGAAGTGTAAGGGAAGATAGGTACTATCCAGCAGCGCAAAGGTCCCGCGATAGAGAAGGTAGGGACTTTGTGGGATTGGCTGACACGGTCATGGAGGACTATTGATACCGACCGGGCTCCATCCCCCTTGGTCGAGCGGAGCCTATGGTCGATGTATCAATAGGGGGAAAAAGGAGTGCGTTTATGATCGACACTGGTGCTGAACATTCGGTGGTGACTAATCAAGTTGCTCCTCCATCTGGAAGAACTATTACTGTAATAGGAGCAACTGGAAGAAGTGCTGAAAAACCGGTTCTTAAAAGTCGACTCTGTACATTGGGAGGCCACGTAGTAAAACATCAATTCCTTTATATGCCTGAGTGTCCAGTCCAATTGCTGGGACGTGATATGCTATCCAAATTACAAGCGCAGATTACGTTCCTACCAAATGGAACAACATCCTTAAAGTTTAATGGACCCTCAGGTATTATGACATTGTCCGTACCAAAGGAAGAAGAGTGGCGACTTTATACAGTGTTGACTAGCCAAAACCCGAGGAGTGATGAATCCTTATTTAACATACCAGGAGTTTGGGCAGAGAACAACCCACCAGGACTGGCCCGCAATATTCCACCTATTAAAATCGAACTAAAACTTGGGGTTTATCCAGTAAGCCTGAGACAATATCATATTCCGCAGAAGGCTAAGAAGAACATCCAATCTTATCTGGATAAGTTCATACGGTATGGTATCCCAAAATTCTGTACTTCCCCCTGGAACACCCCATTGCTGCCTGTTCAAAAGCCCGGTACAGATGAGTATCGACCTGTGCAGGACTTGAGAGCAGTCAATGATGCGGTTGTTAGTATACATCCAGTCGTGCCCAATCCATATAACCTGCTTGCTTTAATTCCGGGCGGGGCTACTTACTTTACAGTCTTAGATCTCAAAGATGCCTTCTTTTGCCTCCGAATTGCCGCAGAAAGCCAATGTATCTTCGCTTTCCAATGGGAAAATGCTGTAACGGGCTCGAAACGCCAAATGACCTGGACAAGATTGCCCCAGGGGTTTAAAAATTCACCTACCCTATTTGGTTCAGCTCCAAGTCAAGATCTACTAGATTTCGAGTCTATCCCAGGAGAGTGTGTATTATTACAATATGTAGATGACTTGTTGATAGCAGCAGTTACAAAGGAAGTATGTCAGCAAGCAACGCACGATCTACTACACATTCTCTGGAAGGCAGGATACAAGGTGTCAAGAAGGAAGGCTCAGTTGTGTTTGCCAACTGTCAAATATCTGGGATTCCATATCTCTGAAGGTCAAAGAATTATGGGGCCAGAGAGAGAAGAAGCTGTGTGCCAAATACCGATACCCAGGAATAGAAGACAAGTGCGAGAATTCTTGGGGGCAGCAGGCTTCTGTAGGATATGGATTCCCAGCTACGCGATACTGGCAAAACCTCTGTATGCAGCTATCAAAGGTACAGAGCACGACCCCTTCTTATGGACTCAAGAACAGCAAACGGCATTCGAAGATGTGAAGAGGGCTTTGATGAGTGCCCCAGCATTAGGTCTACCTGACCACACACGGCCATTCTACCTGTATGTACATGAGCAAAGAAGAATGGCTGTGGGAGTATTGACACAGTACTTGGGATCATGGCAAAGACCTGTTGCCTACATGTCTAAGCAACTGGATGCAGTGGCCAGCGGACTTCCACCTTGTCTAAGAGCTGTAGCTGCAGCCGCCCTGCTAGTAGCTGAAGCCGATAAACTCACTCTGGGTCAAGAACTTTATGTACGAGTTCCACATGCAGTACAGACGTTGTTGGATTACAAAGGAAATCATTGGTTTAGTAACAGCCGTATGACCAAGTATCAAGCAATGTTGTGTGAAAACCCAAGAGTGCATTTAGAGACTGTAAATACCTTAAATCCAGCTACCCTTTTGCCACAACCTACTGAAAGTCAACATGATTGTTTGGAAGTAATGGATGAAGTATTTTCAAGTAGACCAGATCTTCGTGATTTTCCCATCCAGAACCCTGATGTTCAATATTACACCGACGGCAGTAGTTATGTAAAAGAAGGGATCCGCTATGCAGGATATGCAGTAACAACGATAGACAAGGTGATAGAAGCTCGGCCACTGGCAAAAGGAACATCAGCACAAAAGGCAGAATTGATAGCACTGACACGAGCGTTACAATTGGCTGAAGGTTTAAGAGTGAACATCTACACGGACTCCAAGTATGCGTTTTTAACCACTCATGCCCACGGAGCTTTGTATAAAGAAAGAGGACTATTGAATTCAGAAGGCAAAGAAATCAAATACGCAGCTGAGATCCTACAACCATTGGAAGCAGTGTGGGAGCCGAAAGAAGTCGGTATTATACATTGTCGGGCGCATCTGAGAGGAGATGGTGATGTAACCAAAGGGAATCGGATGGCAGATAGTGCAGCTAAGCGTGCTGCTGAATCAGGAAGACAGGAATATGTGGGGCATATAGCTGCTCTTATACCAGCTCCACTGTCCCAATGGACTCCAATTTATACAGCTCAGGAAGAGGAGTGGTTAAGGACTGAACCTGGAAAGTATTTGGAGAACAAATGGTATCAGTTAGAAGATGGAAGAATAGTTATTCCAGCATCACTAGCGGTAGAAATTGTCCAAAACTATCATAACGGGACACATTCTGGGAGAGACAGTACAGAAGAATCTCTCCGAAAACATTTCTACATACCAAGATTGTCCAACTTGACTCAGGCCATTGTACGTAGATGTGTAACGTGTGCTAAAAATAATGCAAGACAAGGACCAGTAAAGCCACCAGGAGTCCAGTTTATGGGGGGACTTCCCATGTCCGATTTACAAATTGACTATACAGTGATGCCTAAATCGGGTGGACATCGCTACCTGCTGGTAGTGGTGTGCACCTATTCAGGCTGGGTGGAAGCATGTCCTACTCGTACAGAGAAAGCAGGAGAAGTCGTGAGATTCCTGCTACGAGAAATAATACCCCGATATGGACTACCCTGCTCTATAGGATCGGACAATGGTCCAGCTTTGTTCATCAGTGCCTACAACAATTGACTCATATGCTTGGTATAAAGTGGAGGCTTCATACGGCATATAGACCCCAGAGTTCTGGTAAGGTAGAGAGAATGAATAGAACTATTAAGAATCAGTTGGCTAAAACGTGTCAGGAAACCCAACTTAAGTGGAACGTTCTCTTGCCCATAGCTCTATTGCGAATCCGTAGTACACCTACCAGAAGGATGGGCCTCTCTCCTTTTGAAATCATGTACGGGCGACCACCTCCCGTGCTTGGTAACTTAAGGGGGGATTTGAGCCAGTTGGGAGAAGGAATTACCCGGCAGCAGGTTGTAGAGTTGGGTAAGACTATGGAGGAGGTACAGAAATGGGTACAAGATAGATTACCTGTGAATATTTATCCCCCAATTCATAGTTACCACCCAGGCGACCAAGTGTGGATTAAAGAGTGGAATAATGTGCCGTTAGGGCCCAAGTGGAAAGGTCCTTATGTTGTTCTTCTGTCTACCCCTACAGCGATAAAAGTAGCCGAAGTGGCTCCGTGGATACATCACTCCAGGGTTAAACCAGCAGCAGCCGATTCCCGGCAAGTTACAGCAAATCCAGAGAATCCCTGCAAGATCCGGTTAAAACGCACGACTCAGTCGGAGTGACGAGGAACCTTGTAGATTACAAATTTTATTGTTTCAGAGACTTGGTAAGTGAGTGAGAAGG
>OW240914.1:356961290-357022566 GCA_933207985.1 Pelobates cultripes
GGGGTGGAGCATTTGGAGAGCAGGGTGGGCCAGTGCTCCACTCCGCAGTTTAGCGATTTTCTTGGAAGACATAGATCCAGCCCAGGGTTTTGGACTGTCTCCAACCTACTGCTCAGCTGCAGGTAATCGGCTGCAGCAGTGGGAATAAATCCCTCCCTGCTAGGCAGGTAGGGAGAGAATGTTTTGTTTCTCTCTGAAAGGCTGGAAGCAGCAGGCTGGCTAAATACTGGAGTGCTGAGAGTGGACAAAGACTCTAGGTTGGTGAAACCAATATTGTTTTGTTTAGTTTAACCCTGAGAGATAGGGAACCTAATGTCAGTTAGTGCTCAGACGAGCTAGGTTTTTGTTTATAGGGTTTTCTGTTACATTTATGTTTTCATTTTCTGCTGTATCCTGTGTGGATTTACAAATAAAAGGCCTGGAGTATATGCAATTACAAGGACTGTGCCTATTGTTTACCCTAGAGGACCGAGCTACCTGCAAACAAGGATCACCGTATCCAAAAAGTGTGTACCAATTGGAGAGGTGCAGATATAGTGAAGGATCTAGGCCAAGCGGAGATGAGGTGGATTTTCAATTTATATACCTTCAGCCCTCATGGTCTCAACGCAGATTTTTATTATGTAATTTTTTTTATAGATACTATTTATTTAATTTTAAAAAAAGATTACATTTCTTATTTTTTTTTTAAATAAAATTCATTTTGTTTAAATATAAAATTTTTAGAACCATGTATTGAGGTCACCCTGATTTTTTTTCTGCCCGAGTCTACTATCCTTCACTACATTGGTGGTTCCACATAAGAATTTTAGAACATGATGTTGAAGGGACACTATAACAACTTTAGCTTAATGAAGCAGTTTTAGTGTATAGATCAGACCCCTCCTGTCTTACTGCTCAATTCTCAGTAATTGAGGAGTTGAATCACTGTTGTTTCTGTTTATTCAGCCTTAGACACAGCTTCCGGGGCTGTAACTCACACAACCTGCATTAAAAAAATGGTTTCATTTTCAATTAGATGATAACTTGCTCTAGATGTTTCTGTCTCCTACTCTGTAATTTGAACTTTAATTACATACATGAGGCTTCTGCAAGGTCCAGCACGCTATTAACATAGCAGAAGATATGAAATTCTAAATTAAAAGAATTTGCAAAAAATGAAGTGTAAACATTAGCCGACTCTTTACAGGAAGTGTTTAGGACGGCTGTGTAAGTCATATGCAGGGAGGTGTGACTAGGGCTGTATAAACAAAGTGATTTAACTCCTATATGGCAGAGAGTTGAGCAGAGAGATGGCAGGGGCATGGTCTAGACGTTAATACTGCTTCATTGAGATAAAGTTGTTTTGGTGACTATAGTGTCCCTTTAAATAATTTTTAAGACATTATTTTTATGCAAAGATTTAATATTCCCAATCAAGGAGTTATTTATGGTTTTATATATAGTTTGTGTATTCCTTTTATAGTTTTTCATATTCTATTATATTTAGAATTTATTGTCTTAAGGTTATTTCTTTTCTAAGAATATATTGCACTATTATTGTTCCTTTTTTCTTTTATTTTTTCTACTGTTTTGAGATACCTGACATTGTCTAACGAGAAAAAAAGGCTATTGTAACGGGTATGTGTAACGGATCACCTGGCACCCCGACAAGGTACCTCCTATGAAGGATACTCCTAGCGCTTCCTGAGGGCTCCAAGCACTCCAGCCAACACCACAACCACCGCAGGCCAAACCTCTCTTCCTTCAGAGCGAAGCAGGAACAAACTCTTACAAGAGCTTAGTAGTGATTTAGCAAGGGAGTATGACAAGCATAGCAATCCCTTGCAGCAGATTCCCCCAATTAGAGACGGCACTCCAAATTAGGGGGACGTAGAACAGAAGCTTTTAATCCAACACTCTGCTTTTATGCTCATTCTACAAACATAGTACCGCCCACAGGGTTTTGCAGAACAACCAATCAATACGTACAATACACACAGACACTCCCACACAAAATCCTCCCCTCTGCCTGTGATATAATTACTGCACACAATGAGTTAACATAATTATCACAGGCAGGATTCAGTTTTACACAATATTCATAACTTTAAAAGTATACATCACATTCACATACATTTTTAGAATCAGCATACTCCAAATACAAACATACTCAGAAATCAGGCAATTCCTTCTAGGGGTTAAAAGGTTAGCTGGAAATCCTTTGTGACCGCCTGCAAGCATGGCTTTCCAGCCCAAACCTGTTCCACAGAGTCCTCTATCCTGGAGATAATTGGCTTAACTGGGTGTGGTAAGCCAACTATCTCCAGGTACAGAAATTATCTCTATTTTCAACAACAGTAAAAATACACAAAAATACATAACGCCTATCATACTGAACAGAAACATAGAAACATAGAATGTGACAGCAGATAAGAACCATTCGGCCCATCTAGTCTGCCCAATTTTCTAAATACTTTCATTAGTCCCTAGCCTTATCTTATAGTTAGGATAGCCTTATGCCTATCCCACGCATGCTTAAACTCCTTTACTGTGTTAACATCTACCACTTCAGCTGGAAGGCTATTCTATGCATCCATTACCCTCACAGTAAAGTAATACTTCCTGATATTATTTTTAAACCTTTGTCCCTGTAATTTAAGACTATGTCCTCTTGTTGTGGCAGTTTTCTTCTTTTAAATATTGTCTCCTCCTATTAAATTTTTTATATATTTTTTTTTAAATAAAATTAATTTTGTTTAAATAGAAAATATTTAGAACTATGTATTGAGGTCACCCTGATTTTTTTTTTTTTTTTTCTGCCCGAGTCTACTATCCTTCACTACATTGGTGGTTCCACATAAGAATTTTAGAACATGATGTTGAAGGGACACTATCCCCAGATAGCTTGGATCTAAGCGCTCAATATATCCGAACAGTAGAGATGTCGCGAACCGTCTGCGAACTTCTCGCGAACGGTTCGCCGCGGTTCGCCACGAACCGTTCACGGCGAACTCCGGTCAGCTGACACATCCCGGCCAATCTCCGGCAGACCCTCCCTCCCAGACCCTCCTACTTCCTGGACAGCATCCATGTTGAAGGCAGCTTCAACATGGATGCTCTCCAGGAGGTGGGAGGGTCTGGGAGGGAGGGTCTGCCGGAGATTGGCCGGGATGTGTCAGCTGACCGGAGTTCGCCGCGAACGGTTTGTGGTGATCCGTGGCGAACCGTTCGCGGACGGTTCGCGACATCTCTACGGAACAGCGCTCAGATCCCGCGAACAGAATAAAATCGCCATGGGGTTAAAGTTTAGCATGGGCTGCTGAGAGGTTGAGGAGGGACAAAGCAGATAGTTTCATTTAAAGGGCCAGAACAGTCTTTTAAATGCCAATAAGTTCAAATGCTGTTTTTAAAGTGCCCAATCTCCCAGGGGCCATAGTCCCAAGGCATGAGGCTGGCAATCAGTCCCCTCCAAAAACTAGTGGCGAGGTCCCTTTCGCCACAGTATGTATATATGCTCTATGTGTGATCTCTTAAGGGTTACAATTTATTTTATTCATGGTCATCTATTGTTTGTTTTGATGTATCTGTATTTTCACAAGGTTTGTGAATCCTTGTATGTCTGACTGCTACCTTTTACATACGTATATAGTAGGCACCTATATTTGCATTGTTTTTCTTGACTAAAGGCTAACCTTGTGTTTTTTTACAATTTTGGCCACTTCTGCAGAGTACCACAATGGTTTCTTAATTTTTTGCTTTTACTGACAAGTTACCAAAGGCTAGTCCTTGACTAAATATAAAAAAATGGATGTTATTTCTATTGGGAACTATGTGTCCTGTCTGGTTGATTCTAGCATCCAGGTAACAGAGTTTTTGGACCTGCTTGCTGGCTTCACTGGTCCCTGAATCCCGGGACGTGTTAAGAAAGAGCTAAGCAAAGTGCCTTTGTAAAGACAGTACTTGGAGATAGTGTAGGCAGAGGTGTTCATATCTGCCTGGGAGAAGAATAGAAAAGGTAAAGGCAGAGGGGACGTTACAGGCTTGCAAAGAGCTGCAGCCTTGGCAGAAGGAAGAGGTCCTCAGAGACCCCAGTTAAGCTTTGTCCAGGTAGCAGAGAGTAAGATCACCTGGTCGAGGTACTAAGTTGGAGTACGGGAGTTCTGCTACACAATATGGATTTTGTTTGATGATGTGTGCATCGTAGCATACATTTATGACATCATCTGTTTCTTTAACCAATCACAGCCAAGTATAGGGTATACATATTCAGGATATCCCCGTTTCCTTGCCCAGTCATGAATTCTTGTATCCCCCAGAGTGATTTTATATAAGTCATGAATTGTAACTTTTTGACCTTTCTGGTCTCATCAGCATGGCCCTAGTTCGGATGTAGTAGTTTAGGTGTCTCATTGTTAGCATTTAGCTAGTTGTTAAAAGGGTTGTGGTGAGACCAAACACAGTAAAACTTCCTACAATTTTATGCAAATTTAAAAAAATACTTTTGTGCTTTTTCTGCATGTTTCAATATGGACCTTAAAAAAGTCCAACTTGGGTACGGAAACTCAAGAAATTGTTCCCACAATTATCCACCCTTAGGATTTGTAAAGCCCTGGATAATATATATTAATGAGGTCCCTTTCTTTGAATTATAAAGCTAAGTGACTGCATGTAAAAACAGAAAGTATAAAAACTATTAGCAACATTCTTAATGTTCTGAAAAGTGTCCATTTACCAAATCTTGGTCTCCCATGACATTCACAATAAAAAATATAACCATTTACCTCAATACTTGGAACCTACATCTCCCCTAAGGATCTACCGTCACCCAGAGAAACTGCCATTTACAATCAGACACACACACACACACGAGACATACACAGACTCACACGCACACAAACCAATAGAAACATATATAACAAATGTATGTAGACAAATACTGAGGAATACACACACATTCACCCTAAAACTAACTCTAGTCCCAACATAAACCCTACGTTAGATTTGAAAAATTAAAGATGACTCTAATCTTAAACAAATCCCAGTGCTAACCCTACTGATAATCCCCACCTTGACCACAAGCTTAGCCCTCGTGATTTACCCCAACAACAGCTTTAACTCAAATAAAACCCTTAGCCATAGCCTTAATCCAAAACCTATGCCCCAACCTTAATTTAACATGAACCCTAATTCTAATCCTGGCTTTTACCCTATCCCTAATCCGAACCTCAAATCTAACATTACTCTAATACTAACCCTTTTGCTATCCCTAACCAAGCTCTCTCCTTAACCATATGCCTAACACAAGTTCTAGATCTAGCTCTAGTACTGGGTTTTATCTAGCCCTAGGTTCGACCATAGCTCAAGTCCTAATCCTACCTGAGTCCAATCCTACCGCTAACCTTAGCTGTAACCAGAGCACTATTCCAAAACCAATCCCAACCCGTAGCCTAGCTCTAGACTAAGTCCTGACCTTTTTCCTATATATAGGAAACACAAATCTAACCCTTGACTTTAAAGCTAGTCTTAATTCCAGCTCTAATCTTAGTCCTAACTCTAATCCTAGCATTAACCCTTACATAGGACCATCTTAACAAATAGGAAAAAAAATCTCTAAATCACATTTCATTTCAGTTCAACAATTCTGACTTTCAATTCCTGGCAATTCACCCATTAGAAAATAATCCTGATATGTGTTGGTAGAAGACTCCTTTGTTGGTGTTTGCCAGGTTTTGTTTGTTGGTGCTGGCCTGGTTCAGTTTGTTGGTGTTTTTCAGGTTTTGTTTGTTGGTGTCTGTCAGGCTCTGTTTGTTGGTGTCTGTCAGGCTCTGTTTGTTGGTGTTTGTCAGGCTCTGTTTGTTGGTGTTTGTCAGGTTCTGTTTGTTGGTGTTTGTCAGCTTCTGTTTGTCGGTGCTTGCCAGGTTTTGTTTGTTGGTCAAATAGATGATGGCTCAGCGCTAAGTGATCTAATAGAAGCTTAAGGCGGGTGGGGAAGCAGCAACTTATAAATATGAGGTTCCCTCATACAACCTCAAAGGAAAGAGAACAGACAAAAACGGTGTATAGGTCGCGCTGTAAAAGCAAAGGGATAATATATAAAATAAATACATAAAATGTGTAAAAGTCCCAAAATATTAAATCAACCCGTAGGATGCTTGAATATGTATAGAGTCCAATGAATATCTAAATCTTCTTGTACTGGAGATGTCTTGATTCACTTGTTGATATGTGGCTACATAAAAAGACAAAGAAACTCCAATAGTGCAGATAGAATGTCGACGAGTGGGCAAGTGGAAATCCACAAATAGATAAAACACTCACCTATTTAAGAGCGTAAACTAGCTCAAGTATTCATAGCATTCAGTGGCATCAATCCCCCACTGGTTGGATATAGGTGGTGAAATTCTTGAAAGCTCCTTAGTATATAAAGAGATAAGAGACGGTACATAGTGCTCACTGTATTCATTTAAAATACAAAATAAAAGTAGTAAAATACTCACATATATATGAGCAGGATCTACTGCTCAATGTAATAGCGTAGGTGGTACTATCCCCACCTATGATTCTTGGGTAGAAGAGTGCTCCAATTCAAATTGGTGACCAGATATTAAAACAAAAGATAAAATAATAATAAAAGGTGTATAAAGGCAGAAAAAAGAGCCAATATTCCTTTATTAGTAATTGTAACGGACCGTTTTGCACACAAGAGGTTAAAAAGCGTTTAGGCGATATTCCCCTTTCAGATGCACAGACAGCTACTGCAATCACCAATCTCCCGAACTGCAAACTACACGAATTCTCCAACTCCTGAACAGGAAACTCATGAATACTGGAAACAGCTGAACAGGAAAAACCATACAAAAGGTTTACACTCCTGGCAGTCAGCATACAATCCAATTTCCCAAATAACGAGATGACACTTCGTTTGAGGGTTAAGCAGAATCTGACTGTACTGGCACATACAGCCTCTTTTATTCACAATCCACAAACTTAGTACTGCCCACAGGGTTTTACAGAAAAACCAATCAATCTGTACAATACCCACAGACACTCCCACACAAAATCCTCCCCTCTGCCTATGATACAATTGTCTTACACAATGGGTAATCTAATTATCACAGACAGAGAAATACAGTTTCATAAAACACATCACAGGGACCCCAAAACATGCAATAACCCCATAAAGTATATCCTTAGAACCGGGGGATCTGGGTGAACCACATATCCAAAATTCACCCAGATCCGTTCGGTACTTTGGAAAATACAGTTTAATGCAGATTCTGCAGAACATATACAGGCTAAATGAAAAACAATCACTTTATAATGTGTCCCCTGCTGTATAGTCCAAAACCACTGCACGATGTCTCTGTGCACCAAATACTGGAGAGATGGCACCGTGTTGAAAAGTCCAAACAGTGTCTGTGAGTTAAAATGGCCGCCATCCATTGTTCTCACCATGTGCTTCTGATACAGGAAATGGTGGCCACCCAGTAACTCCACAGTATGTCCCCAGATGGTTCTTAAAGGGCCAGCAGCAGCACAACACAAATCCATTATGCCCAAATCATGTCTTTAAAGGGCAATCCATCCCAAGGGCCATAGTCACATGGCAAGAGGCTGGCAACCAGGCTTCTCCAGTGCATAGTGGCGAAGTAGGTTCCGCTACACTAATATAAAATATTAATATAAAAACAGCCAAAATGTGTTTCACCAAACAGGACTTATCAACTGGCATTAAAAGAAAGAAAATCCTGGTACAATAAATACTTATATAAGCTAAAAGAGCAGATGTGGATTCAAATTTTGGCGCCAATATGACGTCACTAATAGAGTGTAAACGGAATTTCAAAATTGCAAAACTTAAAATTATTGGTATTAAAATATTTCTAAGGACAATCCAATTATATTGATATGCTTTAAAATTAAAAACGAGCATTTGTTATTAAACAGCACTTCGAGATGTTTAAAGTATTGAAATCACATGACCGCGATCACGTGATATAGTTTTGGGGATTGTGGGAAATGTATGCCGGGGCTGAGAGACCGGCGCGAATGTACACGCCCATCTCTCAGCGTCAGCATACTGGAGGTGGGCATTAAAAGAAAGAGCAAATGGTGTGGCCGGAAGGGCTATTCTATAATAGTGAACAGAGATGAAAAACACTCTATAGAACTATAATTGGGAACCCAGGGGGGAATAAAATATCTGGTATTGGGAAAAGGGAAATCTGCCAAAGGGTAGGAATAATCATGTGGGACGTCCCACAGGATAGGGGCACCCCACATGGCGACCACCCACCCAACTAGTCTCTCTGGTAATAAGAATAAAAGAAAGAAAGAATGAATGAAAGAAAAAATAAAATAAGTAAAAAAATAAATAAAATAAAAAATACAAAATAAATAATAAAAAAATAAAAATAAAACGTAAATAAAAAATAAATAAATAATAAAATAAAAAATAATTAAAATATAAAAAATAATAAATAAATAAAAAAAAGGGACCTTATAAAAAATTAAAAAGGTCGAAATCTGCATTTAGGCCTTCTGGAGAGAGGGTTTTGAGTTGGAAACCCCAATTCATTTCTCTCTTTCCTAAAATATTTTTCAAGTCTCCTCCTCACAAAAAACTATACTAAAACTATCTCACAAAAAGATAATTTTATGTCTAAACCAAAAGGTTTCTTTAAATGTAATAAATGCATTGTGTGCACATCTACGAATCCAAATGCCAATACCAAAACCACCCATTTTTCTTCCGCTATCACAAAAATATCATATCCAATTAAAGATTTTATTGGATGTAACACCAAAAATGTTATATATTTACTGGAATGTCCATGCAGACTTCAATATATTGGCATGACGACAAGTTGTTTGAAGATTAGACTGGCTGAACATTGTCGCAACATCAAAAGAGGTTATGACAATCATTCAGTGTCTAAACACTTTTTATTACATAACAAAGACCCTAGATTTCTTAAAGTCACTGGAATAGAAAAAGTTGCCATGCCCTGGAGAGGAGGAGACTTGAAAAATATTTTAGGAAAGAGAGAAATGAATTGGGTTTTCCAACTCAAAACCCTCTCTCCAGAAGGCCTAAATGCAAATTTCGACCTTTTTAATTTTTTATAAGGTCCCTTATTTATTTATTATTTTTTATTTTATATTTTATTTTTTTATATTTTTTATATTTTAATTTTTTATTTTTTATTATTTATTATTTATTAACTTTTTATTTTTATTATTTTTTTTTTTCTTTCATTCATTTTTTCTTTCATTTTTTTAAATTATTTTTTCTTTCTTTTATTATTATTACCAGAGAGACTAGTTGGGTGGGTAGTCGCCATGTGGGGCGCCCCTATCCTGTGGGACGTCCCACATGATTATCCCTACCCTTTGGCAGATTTCTCTTTTCCCAAATACCAGATATTTTATTCCCCCCTGGGTTCCCAATTATAGTTCTATAGAGTGTTTTTCATCTCTGTTCACTATTATAGAATGGCCCTTCCGGCCACACCATTTGCTCGTTCTTTTAGTGCCCACCTCCAGTAGGCTGACGCTGAGAGATGGGCGTGTACATTCGCGCCGGTCTCTCAGCCCCGGCATACATTTCCCACAATCCCCAAAACTATATCACGTGATCGTGGGAGGTCGCGGTCACGTGATTTCAATACTTTAAACATCTCCAAGTGCTGTTTAATAACAAACGCTCGTTTTTAATTTTAAAGCATATGAATATAATTGGATTGTCCTTAGAAATATTTTAATACCAATAATTTTAAGTTTTGAAATTTCGTTTACACTCTATTAGTGACGTCATATTGGCGCCAAAATTTGAATCCACATCTGCTCTTTTAGCTTATATAAGTATCTATTGTTCCAGGTTTTTCTTTCTTTTAATGCCAGTTGATAAAGCCCTGTGTGGTGAAATGCGTTTTGGCTGTTTTTATAGTGATATTTTATATTACTAATAAAGGAATATTGGCTCTTTTTTCTGCCTTTATACACCTTTTATTATTTTATCTTCTGATTTAATACCTGGTCACCAATTTGAATTGGAGCACACTTCTACCCAAGAATCCTAGGTGGGGATAGTACCACCTACGCTATAACATTGAGCAGTAGATCCTGCTCATATATATGTGAGTATTTTACTACTATATACCGTCTCTTATCTCTTTATATACCGAGGAGCTTTCAAGAATTTCACCACCTATATCTAACCAGTGGGGGATTGACGCCACTGAATGCTATGAATACTTGAGCTAGTTTACGCTCTTAAATAGGTGAGTGTTTTATCTATTTGTGGATTTCCACAAAACACCTGTTTGTCAGGTTTTGTTTGTTGGTGCTTGCCAGGTTTTGTTTGTTGGTGCTTGCCAGGTTCTGTTTGTTGGTGTTTGCCAGGTTCTGTTTGTTGGTGCTTGCCAGGTTCTGTTTGTTGGTGTTTGCCAGGTTCTGTTTGTTGGTGTTTGCCAGGTTTTGTTTGTTGGTGTTTGCCAGGTTTTGTTTGTTGGTGCTTGCCAGGTTCTGTTTGATGGTGCTTGCCAGGTTCTGTTTGTTGGTGTTTGCCAGGTTTTGTTTGTTGGTGTTTGCCAGGTTCTGTTTGTTGGTGCTTGCCAGGTTCTGTTTGCTGGTAAGCCTGCTGTAGGTTCTGTTTGTTGGTGCTTGCCAGGTTCTGTTTGTTGGTGTTTGCCAGGTTCTGTTTGTTGGTGTTTGCCAGGTTCTGTTTGTTGGTGTTTGCCAGGTTTTGTTTGTTGGTGTTTGCCAGGTTTTGTTTGTTGGTGTTTGCCAGGTTCTGTTTGTTGGTGTTTGCCAGGTTTTGTTTGTTGGTGTTTGCCAGGTTTTGTTTGTTGGTGTTTGCCAGGTTCTGTTTGTTGGTGCTTGTCAGGTTCTGTTTGTTAGTGTTTGCCAGGTTCTGTTTGTTGGTGTTTGCCAGGTTCTGTTTGTTGGTGTCTGCCAGATTCTGTTTGTTGGTGCTTGCCAGGTTCTGTTTGTTGGTGTTTTTCAGATTCTCTTTGTTTGTGTTTTTTTCAGGTTCTGTTTGTTGGTGTTTGCCAGGTTCTGTTTGTTGGTGTTTGCCAGGTTCTGTTTGTTGGTGTTTGCCAGGTTCTGTTTGGTGTTTGCCAGGTTTTGTTTGTTGGTGTTTGCCAGGTTCTGTTTGTTGGTGTTTGCCAGGTTTTGTTTGTTGGTGTTTGCCAGGTTCTGTTTGTTGGTGTTTGCCAGGTTTTGTTTGTTGGTGCTTGTCAGGTTTTGTTTGTTGGTGTTTGTCAGGTTTTGTTTGTTGGTGTTTGCCAGGTTCTGTTTGTTGGTGTTTGCCAGGTTCTGTTTGTTGGTGTTTGTCAGGTTCTGTTTGTTGGTGTTTGCCAGGTTTTGTTTGTTGGTGTTTGCCAGGTTTTGTTTGTTGGTGTTTGCAGGTTCTGTTTGTTGGTGTTTGCCAGGTTTCTGTTTGTTGGTGTTTGCCAGGTTTTGTTTGTTGGTGTTTGCCAGGTTCTGTTTGTTGGTGTTTGCCAGGTTCTGTTTGTTGGTGCTTGTCAGGTTTTGTTTGTTGGTGTTTGCCAGGTTCTGTTTGTTGGTGTTTGCCAGGTTCTGTTTGTTGGTGTTTGCCAGGTTCTGTTTGTTGGTGTTTGTCAGGTTCTGTTTGTTGGTGCTTGCCAGGTTTTGTTTGTTGGTGTTTGCCAGGTTCTGTTTGTTGGTGCTTGTCAGGTTCTGTTTGTTGGTGTTTGCCAGGTTCTGTTTGTTGGTGTTTGCCAGGTTCTGTTTGTTGGTGTTTGCCAGGTTTTGTTTGTTGGTGCTTGTCAGGTTTTGTTTGTTGGTGCTTGCCAGGTTCTGTTTGTTGGTGCTTGCCAGGTTCTGTTTGTTGGTGTTTGCCAGGTTTTGTTTGTTGGTGTTTGTCAGGTTTTGTTTGTTGGTGCTTGCCAGGTTTTGTTTGTTGGTGCTTGCCAGGTTCTGTTTGTTGGTGCTTGCCAGGTTCTGTTTGTTGGTGTTTGCCAGGTTCTGTTTGTTGGTGTTTGCCAGGTTCTGTTTGTTGGTGTTTGCCAGGTTTTGTTTGTTGGTGTTTGCCAGGTTTTGTTTGTTGGTGTTTGCCAGGTTCTGTTTGTTGGTGTTTGCCAGGTTTTGTTTGTTGGTGTTTGCCAGGTTCTGTTTGTTGGTGTTTGCCAGGTTTTGTTTGTTGGTGCTTGTCAGGTTTTGTTTGTTGGTGTTTGTCAGGTTTTGTTTGTTGGTGTTTGCCAGGTTCTGTTTGTTGGTGTTTGCCAGGTTCTGTTTGTTGGTGCTTGTCAGGTTCTGTTTGTTGGTGTTTGCCAGGTTTTGTTTGTTGGTGTTTGCCAGGTTTTGTTTGTTGGTGTTTGCCAGGTTCTGTTTGTTGGTGTTTGCCAGGTTTTGTTTGTTGGTGTTTGTCAGGTTTTGTTTGTTGGTGTTTGCCAGGTTTTGTTTGTTGGTGTTTGTCAGGTTTTGTTTGTTGGTGCTTGCCAGGTTCTGTTTGTTGGTGTTTGCCAGGTTTTGTTTGTTAGTGTTTGTGGAGGTGCAGCATGTGTCGACTTTGTGACTTTCCCTCCCCAGAACACAGAGAGTACACAGTCGCTTTGTAGGACAGTTTAGAGATAGCTGTTTCTGCAGCTCAGATAAAAGGATGGGAGGGCTTACTGGCCTGGACGTCACTGCAAACTGCTGTTTAAAGGAATAACTATCAGATTACTTTTCTAGCTGAGATCTGGAAAAAAGCATCACAGTGAGCTGTCTGTGAGAAAAAAATATGTGAAAGAAAAGTGGGGACTAACATTCACGGACTGGGCGATTTGGCTGCTTGATGTGAGTATCACTACAGCTGCATGGTGCAACTGTCCAGTGCCAAGGAAGCCCTGAACATGGTGCCTTGCCACTAGTCAGCTATTATTTTGACCCTGGAGCTGCAGATTTACTGGAGCAAAGATTATCTCGTTCCTGGAGCTGCAGATTTACTGGAGCAAAGATTATCTCGTTCCTGGAGCTGCAGATTTACTGGAGCAGAGATTATCTCGTTCCTGGAGCTGCAGATTTACTGGAGCAGAGATTATCTGGATTCTGGAGCTGAGCAGTTACTGGAGCAGAAATTATCTGGTTCCTGGAGCTGCGGATTTACTGGAGCAGAGATTATCTGGACCCTGGAGCTGAGTACTTACTGGAGCAGAGATTATCTGGTTCCTGGAGCTGCAGATTTACTGGAGCAGAGATTATCTGGTTCCTGGAGCTGAGTACTTACTGGAGCAGAGATTATCTGGTTCCTGGAGTTGAGCAGTTACTGGATCAGAGATTATCTGGTTCCTAGAGCTGCAGATTTACTGGAGCAGAGATTATCTGGACCCTGGAGCTGAGTACTTACTGGAGCAGAGATTATCTGGTTCCTGGAGCTGAGCAGTTACTGGATCAGAGATTATCTGGTTCCTAGAGCTGCAGATTTACTGGAGCAGAGATTATCTGGACCCTGGAGCTGAGTACTTACTGGAGCAGAGATTATCTGGTTCCTGGAGCTGAGCAGTTACTGGATCAGAGATTATCTGGTTCCTAGAGCTGTGGATTTACTGGAGCAGAGATTACCTGGTTCCTGGAGCTGAGCAGTTACTGGATCAGAGATTATCTGGTTCCTAGAGCTGTGGATTTACTGGAGCAGAGATTACCTGAGCAGGAACTTGGACGGCTCACAGGGCTAACCGTGCCCCAGGATTGTGGTCAATCTCAGACAAGCACCTTGCACCATGTCAGATTATAGTAAGTGTCCGCTGACTTTTTCTACTGCACGTTGTTATAGTATCTGGCAAATACATAAATTCCAAGGGTTAACAGAGTCCCATATATCAGTAGCACATTATACTTATTATATTTGTTTATAGAGATCTGTTAACCCTTTAATGGCTGCCAAAATGCCAGGGGTTTGAATTAATCTTTGTTATAAAGACGTTAATGCTTAATACAAATACAGATAAAGTAAAAACATACAATAATAAGAATTAATAATTAGCAATTAAATAATTTAACACATACGTTGGGTACACAAGTTTTAAATACCTAGAGCCATTCAGGCACAATGCAGCAAGAGGGTGAGGGTGGCACTGCGTCTGTATTCAATGTGACTCTAATAATATTGCTTCATGCAGCCTCCAGCGAGGCCCTCACTCTGCTTACCATTCAGCCTCCACCAAGGCACCCACTTTGCTTCCCTATTCAGCCTCTACCAAGGCACTCAGTCTGCTCCCCATTCAGCCTCCACCAAGGCCTTCACTCTGCTTCCCAGTCAGCCTCCACCGAGGCCCTCACTCTGCTCCCCATTCAGCCTCCACCAAGGCCTTCACTCTGTTTCCCAGTCAGCCTCCACCGAGGCCCTCACTCTGCTTCCCATTTATTCTCCACCAAGGCCCTCACTCTGCTTCCCAGTCAGCCTCCACCGAGGCCCTCACTCTGCTTCCCATTCAGCCCCCACCGAGGCCCTCACTCTGCTTCCCAGTCAGCCTCCACCGAGGCCCTCACTCTGCTTCCCAGTCAGCCTCCACCGAGGCCCTCACTCTGCTTCCCATTCAGCCTCCACCGAGGCCCTCACTCTGCTTACCATTCACCCCCCACCGAATACTTCACTCTGCTTCCATTCAGCCTCCACCAAGGCCTTCACTCTGCTTCCCAGTCAGCCTCCACCAAGGCCCTCACTCTGCTTACCATTCAGCCTCCACCGAGGCCTTCACTCTGCTTACCATTCAGCCTCCACCGAGGCCTTCACTCTGCTTAGCATTCAGCCTCCACCAAGGCACTCACTTTGCTTACCATTCAGCCTCCACCGAAGCCCTCACTCTGCTTCCCAGTCAGCCTCCACCGAGGCCCTCACTCTGCTTCCCAGTCAGCCTCCACCGAAGCCCTCACTCTGCTCCCCATTCAGCCTCCACCAAGGCCTTCACTCTGTTTCCCAGTCAGCCTCCACCGAGGCCCTCACTCTGCTTACCATTCAGCCTCCACCGAGGCCCTCACTCTGCTTCCTAGTCAGCCCCCACCAAGGCACTCACTCTGCTTCCCAGTCAGCCTCCACCGAGGCCCTCACTCTGCTTCCCATTCAGCCCCCACCGAGGCCCTCACTCTGCTTCCCAGTCAGCCTCCACCGAGGCCCTCACTCTGCTTCCCAGTCAGCCTCCACCGAGGCCCTCACTCTGCTTCCCATTCAGCCTCCACCGAGGCCCTCACTCTGCTTACCATTCACCCCCCACCGAATACTTCACTCTGCTTCCATTCAGCCTCCACGAAGGCCATCACTCTGCTTACCATTTAGCCCCCACTGAATCATTCACTCTGCTTCCCATTCACCTTCCACCTAGGCCCTCACTCTGCTTCCCATTTATTCTCCACCGAGGCCCTCACTCTGCTTCCCATTCAGGCTCCACCGAGTGTAGCGGAGCTCCCTGTACCCCGGCTGGGTAACTCCGCCAGAGGGGTTGCTTCCTAGCTGGAACCAGGAAACAGATGGGGAAATTGGTCTTTTAGTCCTTACAAGAACTTTCCCCGCTACATCCCCTGCAAGCTGGAACAGCAGACACAAGGGTTAAATCTTCCTTCCCTCCAGTAACCAGACGAGACACAGTTCTGGAAGTACAAACTCTGACAATCTTTATTTGGAACACACAGCTTTTATACACAGACGGGTCTCCATTCAGTTCAACACAATCCCAGGCAGTAGGGGGTTGGGTTACATATAGTCATCTCCTGCTCTGGGAGATACCAACAGTACACAGGGACACACATTAAAACATATTCCATACGGGGGGGGGGTGACATTTGGGCCTTGGGGCTTCTGGAGTGAACGGGTGACACAGATAAAACCTACATCCATAGATAGCCCGGGTCCCATCTGGGATCCCTGCAAAAAGCAGGGCGATCGGATGTACAGAGCCCAAGAAATTGTTGTCTAAAGTCTGGGGCTTGAGGCTCTGTACATCCATGAAATTAGTTCCATGAAGTTGCTTGGTTTATTCTGGAGAATTCAAACTTCGCGCCCAACCCAAGCAACAACCAATCAGTTGAAAGACGTGAAACCAAATTGCGGCAATCAGCTCGCAGGGAGGAGTTTCATCGCCCAATCATGTGAAAGGGCGCGAAACTTGGTTACACCAGGGTGGAGAGGGGTTTTGCTGTCCAATCAGGAGAAAGGGCGTGAAACCCAGTTTGAAAGGGTGCTCCTTCTGTGATTGTTCACCTGTGCCCCGCAGCGACCAACTAGCACCCGTTCTTGACGACCAGTCAGGAGAATGACACAAACCCAGTTTGAATGTGCATGCCCTCTCCCATTGGTCAACATGGACTTCAATGCGGCCAGCAGGACCCCTGTGGCTGTGTAGCCGACTCACAGCTCCAGGGATGCCGCTGGGGCTTGCACCCCTCTCTGAGGGCTACCTCCACTCAGGTAGCACTGGAGAGAGTGCTCTCTTGGGCAGCTATGAGCCTAGCCTCGTAGCTCCCGGGCAGGAGGGTAAACAGTGATTATAGCTCTGTTAGGAGCAGGTACGGCGACCCCCAACACAGGGACCTGAAAACAATGCAAGCATGCCCGTTCGGGAAACAAATGATTCCCTTGGTGGGCGTTTGGCTATACGAATCAGTGGCCACACAGGGGAAGCACTCGCCACTTGTTTTCCTTGCGGTTTGTGGTTTTGACACCTTGTTACAAGGTGTGAACGTTCTGTATAAACGTTCTAAATGAGGTATCTGGGTAGTCCCCATTCGGGAGACAAGCAGGTTCCATTCGTATGCGCTCTCCCAAACGGGGAGCAGGTAAAACACACAAATACATCACAATTACATGGGGAAACACAGAATACAAGGGAAAACAGTGGGAATAAACATTGGGAACACAAAATATAAGGGCAAGACATATGAATATTCAGTGGGCATGGTACTTAGTGGCGGTGGCCTGCCACACCGAGGCCCCCACTCTGCTTCCCATGCAGCCCCCACTGAGGCCTGTACTCTTTCAACCTACATAGAGGCCCTCACTTTACTTCCCATTCAGCCTCCACTTAGGCCCTCACTTTGCTTCCCATTCACTGTCCAACGAGACCCTCAATCTGCTTCCCATTCAGCCTCCACTGAGGCCCTCTTTCTGCTTTCCATTCATTTTCCACCGAGGCCCTCACTCTGCTTCCCATTCAGTAGCCACTGAGGACCTCACTCTGCTTACCATTCAGCCCCCACCGAGGCCCTCACTCTGCTTCCCATTCAGCCTCCACTGAGGCGCTCATTCTGCTTCCCATTCAGTGGCCACTGAGGCCCTCACTCTGCTTCCCATTTAGCCTCCACTGAGGCCCTCACTCTGCTTCCCATTCAGCCCCCACCGAGGCCCTCACTCTGCTTCCCATTCAGCCCCCACCGAGGCCCTCACTCTGCTTCCCATTCAGCCTCCACGAGGCGCTCACTCTGCTTCCCATTCAGTGGCCACTGAGGCCCTCAATCTGCTTCCCATTTAGCCTCCACTGAGGCCTTCATTCTGCTTCCCATTCAGCCCCCACCAAGGCCCTCACTCTGCTTCCAATTCGGTTTCCATTCAGACTGACACACTCCACCTCTTGCAGCCTGTACCCAGTCATACACTCCCCAAGCAGCTTCTATCCAGGCATGCACACACCTCCTTGTGCGACCTCCATTCAAGTACATGCGGTGGTCCCTATACAGCCTCCATTTAGGCACACATAGCTCTCCTTGTAACCTCCACTCTGCTCCCCATGCATTACTTAGCTTTAGGTCTGGCAGTGAATAACGACACTGGGAATATCTAGGGCCCGGCTGGTCTGATTCCCTCATACCTCCTGTGATACAGCACAATGGCCTCTCACTGTAATCCAGTACATTATACCTAGAAGATATGATGGCAAGTTGTATTTTATGACAATATTACGGATTTGTTCTGATTCTGTCTTTTATTTTGTTTAAGAGTCAGCATTCAGATGAAGAATTTTCTCCGAGCTACAAATGATAAGTTATCAGTAAAATGAGCAGCATGTTAGCTAGGAAAAGTATCATTCCAGAGGAGTACGTCTTGGCAAGAATTGCAGCAGAGAATTTACGGAAACCAAGAGTACGCCCTAACATACGAAAATCACGATTTATTGCCAAGAATGGTGCATGTAATGTTGCCCATAAAAACATCCGTGAGCAGGGCCGTTTCCTTCAAGACATCTTCACGACTCTTGTGGACCTAAAATGGAGACACACAGTGGTCATCTTCACCATGTCCTTCCTATGTAGCTGGTTGCTCTTCGCAATGATATGGTGGCTGGTGGCGTTTGCGCACGGAGACTTGGACATTCGCGAAGGGTTACCGCAGCCAGCACCATGTGTCACCGAAGTAACGTAAGTAAAATGGGGAAATGCTTACATGGTTATTCACTAAACGAAGAATTGGAAGTACATTCTGAATTTGAAAAAAGGCCAACCTGACAGAATAGCTGACTTAGAACATGTTTCTATTACATTTACCTTAAATTTGAAGTTCACTTGGAATTCTCACTTTGGTGGTTAGTATAACACATAACATGTGGGTTTTATCAACCTCTGTATCTAAATGCTGTATTTCAACAAAGTGGTCTGGGACTGGGTGCAGTGGACATATAAAACAGTGCGGTTTTGTAGATACGGCAATGTTTACATTACCTTGTTAAATCCACCTCCAATGGCTGCCATACTGACAGCCACAAGAGGTGTGTCCTCCAGAATGCAGTAAAACTCATAGCAGCATTTGATTGAATGAGTGGAGCGTTTGGCTGCGCATGCGAATCTCGACACCAAGGCTTCTCAAATAGAAGCATTAGACTGGAGGAGATCACAGGTGAAGGCAGCTTGGATTCTGACGTCTTCGGAGGTGACTAGAGGAGAGCAGTCCCAGCGCTGTAAATAAGGTAAGTAAATTTATGTATTCCTGACCCTATAGTGTTAAAACCACCATCTTGCCCCCCTGGCCCTCCCATGCCTCCATAAATATAGCAAAATCTTACTGTATTCAAGCCAGAAGCTGTAACTCTGCATGCAGTTTGCCTCAGAAAATCAAGCAGTCTGCTCACATGTGGTAGCCTGATCCAATCACAATACTTCCCCATAGGATTGGCTTAGACTGACAAGGAGGCAGATCAGGGACAGAGCCAGCATGATTCAAACACAGCCCTGGCCAATCAGCATCTCCTCATAGAGATGAATTGAATCAATGCATCTCTATGAGGAAGGTTCAGTGTCTGCATGCAGAGGGTGGAGACACCAAATGTCAGTCACACTGTGCAGCATTACCCCAGGAAGCACCTCTAGTAGCCATCTGAGGAGTGGCCAGTGGAGGTATCCCTAGGCTGTAATGTAAACACTGCATTTTCTCTGAAACAAACAGTGTTTACAGCAAAAAGCCTGAAGGTAATGATTCTACTCACCAGAACAAATTCAATAAGCTGTAGTTGTTCTGGTGACTATAGTGTCCATTTAACTTTCATTTTTACTACCAAAGGGGGTGGACAGTGGTCATGATTGACAGAAGGGAACCTACAGTCACAAAAAACAATTGTTATTTTCAGAATAATAGCTTCACTTTACAATTAAGGACTCTACTAGACCAGTTAATTTATTTTAAATCATTTTATCGGCTATTAGATGTTTGTTATTGGTCACAAACCATCACACTCAGGGCTGATGGAGGGACTGATGGAACTATTTTAATTTTTACTACTCTTCACATGCTTTGTGCAGAGAGAAGCAAGTATGGAAACGTTCAGCTGTTTAGTAGATAGCTCCCTAATTTGGTATTCTGACTTGGATTGCCATATTTAACCCCTTAAGGACACATGACATGTGTGACATGTCATGATTCCCTTTTATTCCATAAGTTTGGTCCTTAAAGGGTTAAGGAGCTGTTTACCAAATTATGGAACTGTTTAGTAAATAGCTCTCTAATTTTACCATATTTAAATGGACATTTCATTAAAGTGGTCTGGGTGCAGTGCCCTGTCAGTTTAACCGTGAAATGGTAATTATTGCCATTTTTGAGTCTACTAGGCATTTAGCATTATGCACTAAAGTTTTCACTAAATGTTTCCAAATTATTTTTCTGAATTTGTAGCAGCTTTCCTAAATTGCTTAGTTTTTTTCCCTGCAATAAAAGGGTTAACTGTCAATTCTATAAATCCATTCCTTACTTGAATACCCATATGAATTATAGTTATTGCAATTTTTGAGAAACTCCACTAATTTCCTTGCAGAGTTAACTCCACTTCTAGTGGCTGCCTACCAGACAGCCACTAGAGGGGTTTCCAGGTGGTTATGTGAGTTGTGGTCGCCCAACTGACGCTGGATATCTTCATGCTATTCAGCGTCACCCAAAATCCCATAGGAAGGCATTGTATAACTCGCGCATTAGGTCCCCCTCGCCAGCATGCCTTCTGCACCATATAAGGGGGCCTGGCAATATAGTTGCCCTTTAAGGATAGCGGAACAGGGAGTTATCTACTAAACAGCTGAAATACCAGAATTAAAGACGGGCTTTTCTTAATTTTGACCTTTCTGATTTTTAGTAGATATCTCACTAAATTAAATTGATACCCTACTGTAGGATTGTCATAAGGGAAATGTTACAGGAAAACAATGATGAAGTCACGCACACAGAGTCCTGACACAGGTCGATTTAACCGACCGGGTCTCAGCTGACTCGTGTCCAGGTGTGAGCATTGCAATTTTGAATTACATGCATTTTTTAGACTATACATCCCCCAATTATACCCTTACACCAATCAGTAAATGGTATGCACAGGATTACATTATATGGATAGCAACATGGGACAGGAAGAAGTTGGAATGTGGTTTCAGGTTTTGCACATGCTCATTATAGATATAATTACTGTAACCTAGATACGACATGTGGAGATTTGGGGCCTGACTGAAATCCCGTCACATTCCCCCCTTTGATGCTTCTGGTACTAGGTATTCACATACCAATGATTGCCAATACCAATCGGGTAATCACAAGACAGGAGGGATCAACAAAACTTTTAACTTGGCCCTGGGGTCCACTTATAAACTTTATCAGGGTTTGAATACCGGATTGTATGTTACCTCTCTCGGGGCTAAAGGTTTATACTTCCACATGGCCCTAACATGGATTGCTGTTTTCCTCTCAATGCTACCATCAATAATATGGCGTAAAGGGCGTATAACTAAGAGAGTTAAGCAGGGTAAAAGAAGACACATACTGATTATAAAAAGCAGACACAGGTCGATTCAGGAAGCAAACAGGTTTATTGTAACCGGCCGGGTCTCAGCTGACTCGTGTCCAGGTGTGAGCATTGAAATTTTGAATTACAGGCATTTTATAGACTCTACATCCCCAAACTGTACCCTTACACTAATCAGTAAACAGCATGCACAGGAATACATTATATTGATAGCAACATGGGACAGGGAGAGGTTGGAATATGGTTTCAGGTGCTCATTATAGATAGAATTACTGTAACTTAGATACGATACATGGAGATTTTGGGCCTAACTGAAATCCTGTCACAATACCACATAAGTAAGTAATGTATTAAACACAGAAGCTCCTTAATTTGGTATCCTTCTATTGTGCTATTTGGGGATTCTGAATTGGGACAAATGGACGAATGAGCTGATTTTTGTCAGAATTTTGATTCTTCCAAAAATAAATGCCCAAGCCTCCTCTCTACAGGGTCCTCCTGCCCTCCGCACAGCAAGACTGTGTCTAATGTTTCTCCCACATTATGCTTTCTGGGGACCGAAACCTGGGACGATGGGACACGACCCTGAAATAGGCTCTGTCACCAGATTGGAGACCATTGGAAGACCTCTTCTAGTCTCTATTTTCCATTTCTGTAGGATAATGGGGCACATATCACTTTTGTTTAACCCATTTGTATAATTCAGTGTGCCTTTCTATCTTATTGTTTTCCTAGTCTAAGTGTTCCCCACCCTCCTCCCGCAGCGCAGAATGGGTTAAAAAACCCTTCTTCACTTACCAGAATTCAGCACCAATCTCCCTCAACGTTGGGTCAGACTCCATCTTTGCTTCTGCTCTCCCAAAGTCAGCCGACGTCGGAGACCTAATGCGCATGCATCATAAGTGCTGCGAGCGTATTAGGACAACCCCGCTGACTAAATGCTTTCCTGAGTGGTTTTAGCTTATGCTGGATGTCCTCATGCAAAAGTCGTCTAAGCACCCGGAAGCCCCTAGAGGTGCAGTTAACCTTGCAATGTAATCAGTTTTCCCAATATCTGCAATAGTTACCATTGCAGGATTAAACTGACAGGGGCACTGCACCCAGACCACTTCAGTAAGCAGAATTGATCCGGGTGCCTATAGTGTCCCTTTAACTATATGATTAAATATAATGATTATTATCATGTTTACATTTCTCTGTTTGTTATATCCAGTGCTGGGATATCACCCTAATTAGCAGATACACAGGGGGAATTCTTGCAACGCTGGTTGACAGGAAATGACCTATTGGCTCAATTAAACAAGGGACACATCACATCTTCTGGGTATTCAAGTAAGGAAGGGACAAGGAAATAAAATCAAATGCAATTTAGGAAAGTGGCTTCAAAGTCAGAAAAATAATTTGGAAACATTTAGTAAAAACATTATTAGATAATGCTTTGTACCTCTATACAAAACAGGATACCTAGAGATCACCCCAAACAACCCTAAAGAAACCTATATATCAATAAGTATTTCTGAACAATTCTTTGAATCAATCATTTAGCGGGGTAGGTATGTGCACAGGGAAAATTTTCGGTTTGATTCGGCATTCCAAAATTCGGGAATTCGGCACTTCGGAACTTTGGCAACTTCGCAACTTCGCAACTTTGGCACTTCGGAAATTCGGCAACTTCGGAAATTCGGCAACTTCGGCACTTCGGCAACTTCGGCACTTCGGCACTCCAGAACTTCGGAATTTCAGGACTTCCATTGCAGCCGCTTAGTATATAACTCCCTAATTCCCACGGTATTAGGGAGCTATCTACCAAAAGGCTGAAAGACCTAAATTGGTCTTTCAGCCAAATTTACTAATATTAAGTAAAAATTACTTAGTATTAGTAAATTTTGCCCCTAAATTTTGCGAGTAGGGGCATGTCTAGTAAACAGTGAGCAGCCTGTGGCTGCTCACTGTTTAAATAACAAAAACAAAAAATAGGGTCCCCCCACCCGAGCCCCCACCCACGTTTAGGCTCAGAGCACTCTGATTGGTGTGTTTAAGCCATCCAATCAGAGTGCTCTGACAGGTAAATGAAGAGACTGACAGGTAAGTCTCTACATTTCCCTTTCACGGCACTCTGATTGGTTGGTTTGAAATCCACCAATCAGAGTGCTCTGTCATTTTACACAGCGTGGGAAAGTTAGTTTGAAATTTTCCACGCTGTGTAATTTGACTCATAACCCTCTGATTGGTGGATTAAGTAAACCCGCCGCTCAGGGGTGGGGCCCGGGGGGGGGGGCAAGAGGTTGCCCCTTTAGTTTAAAAGCACCCACTCGCACGCCGCGGGTGGGGGCTCGGGAGGGGGGACTTTTTTTTTTTTTTAACAGTGAGCAGCCACAGGCTATACCGCGAGTAGGGGCATAATTTACTAATACTAAGTAATGTTTACTTAGTATTAGTAAATTTGGCTGAAAGGCCAATTTAGGTCTTTCAGCCTTTTAGTAAATAGCTCCCTAATACCGTGGGAATTAGGGAGTTATCTACTTATTCATTCCTGTCATTACACTGACAGGCAAAGTAACTTACATTTTATATGAATGTGTGTTACTTGATTGTTGTAAGTGTTGCAAATGCTTACAGCTGAATCCTGGCTATGTTTGTATAGTTTTTATTTAAAATTATATACAATGTAACATTCTTCTTCTTTCACTGGGTAAGTATATTAGTACTTAGGCAATACTGTGCTTCGGAACTTTGGCACTTCGGCACTTTGACACTTCGGAACTTCGGCAACTTCAGCACTTCTGAACTTCGACACTTCGGAAATTCAGTAATTTCTGAACTTTGGACATTTGGAAGAACCGGAATGTCCGAATTGCCCGAAATTCGTCCAAATTCATATTCGGACTGAAACAAATTGCACATGTCTATAGCGGGGATCTGGAAAACTTTTTTTAAATAAATAAACTGAAACTGGAATCACCTGGACACCATTACCAGGAGACTTACTGTTGAATATTACCCCTATTCTCTGAGTTAATACACTCGCTCCCCATCTCCCCGGCCATAGAGAGTGGACAATAACATGGTCCCCTTATCACTAGGCTTAATGTCACTTTCTCAGTCATTCCATGGCCATAGGAGAACCACGGAATTCCAATCCAACCTTCACTGACCACACTTCAGGGCCATAGAGCATCCAGTAGATAGGTGGTAGGTCAAACCTTGCTAATTACTAACCGTCATGCCACACAAGATGTGCGTAGGAGGATAGATTGGACCCTACATTAATTTAATTGGCCCACCTCATAATGAGTATATTAACAATTACTGACAATATATGACCCTATTTGTATAATAATGAGATTTTCACAGACATTTTATTTGCTGTTCTGAGTGATGTCGATTGTCTTGCTTTCTTTTCATCAGCTCCTTCACAGCGGCCTTCCTGTTCTCCATTGAGGTGCAGGTGACCATCGGTTTTGGAGGGAGAATGATGACAGAAGAATGCTTGCTGGCAATCTCCCTCCTCATCATGCAAAACATTGTGGGTTTAATAATTAACGCCGTCATGCTGGGCTGCATATTCATGAAGACCGCACAATCCCACAGAAGGGCAGAGACTTTAATCTTCAGCCGCCAAGCCGTGATCGCAGTCCGAAATGGAAAACTGTGTTTCATGTTCCGAGTTGGAGATCTGAGAAAAAGCATGATCATTAGCGCATCTCTGAGGATCCAAGTTATACGCAAAACGGTGACCCCCGAAGGGGAGGTCATCCCTATTCACCAAATTGACATTCCTGTGGAAAACTCAATGGAAAGCAATAATATCTTTCTGGTAGCTCCGCTAATCATCAGTCATGTCATTGACAAGAGAAGCCCGTTATATGAGGTCTCTGCATCTGACTTGTCAACCCAAGATCTTGAAGTCATTGTTATACTTGAAGGAGTTGTGGAAACTACAGGCATCACCACACAAGCTAGAACATCCTATATCACTGAAGAAATTCTTTGGGGTCATCGTTTTGTCTCCGTTGTAACTGAGGAAGATGGAATCTATTCTGTGGATTATTCCAAATTTGGGAATACTGTTAAAGTGGCTGCTCCACAATGCAGCGCAAGAGAGCTTGATGAAAAACCATCAATCCTCATCCAAACACTCCAGAAGAGTGAACTGTCCCACCAGAACTCTCTCAGGAAACGGAATTCCATGAGAAGAAATAACTCTATGAGAAGAAACAACTCAATGCGGAGAAATAACTCGGGACTCATTGTACCCAAAGTGCAATTTATGGGACCAGAACAGAACAAATGCTCCATGGATACATAACAAACGTTCTACAGAGACTTGCCATGGCATGTTTTGTTGGGTTTTTTTTAAATAATGTTTTTTACAGATTCAATTAGCTCATATAAGACACACATACAAACTTCTCTCTACACTAATAATAAATAAACTCGTAATACATCAATTAGTGCCTCCAGGATCTTCTTTTGGTCAGACTTGAAGGTATTTCAGAGGTTGAAAGAAAGGTAATTTGCTCAAATTCAATAATTTTAAACAAAAACTACAACTAAAATCATATTGCTCTAACACAGAAATCTGGGTGGACTCTTATATTTATAAATTTTCCATATATCAACACTACAAATTTAAGGGTATGTTTTTCTAGAAAAATAAGAAAATTATCTCCCTTTGCACACCTGACCATAAAATAAATGAGCTTCCCCAGTTTATGAAAAACATTCCAAATATGTCAGATTCTTTCACACATTGTTTATACATAGGTTTCCCTATATTTATAATTATTATACTACGCCCTTTAATTAACCACTTCACTCCAAGAATTAAGTATAATTGTTTTTATGTATTTTGCAGTATAAAATCCTATTAATAAAGTCTCATTGAACCTCATTTATTCCCTAGTTATGATTGCCAGCCAGTCACCGATATAATGAATGTAAAGTTGCTGAAAATGTCAGGTCACCATGCTTCCAAACGGTACAGGAAGTTTCAATGGGTCATACAATTCCTATAGTCAGGGAAGGTGGATGAGTTAATGGACCATTTTGAAGTGTGCATTAGCATTCCAGAGATTAATATTACTTTATCAGCTTTGAACACACTGATTTTAGAAATACATTATTTAACTGTATTTACTGTATGCTGGAATTATGCTCAATTCAGACATTAATTTGTACATCCTGTTGCAGACACGGTGTGAAATATTGCACTATAAGAGATACGGTATACTGTCTGAAACATTTTTCTCAATTCCCCAATTATTTTATGTAAAGGCTGAATGAATAAGTGAAAAATAAAAACTCTTTAAATCAGGGGTTCTCAACCCAGTCCTCAGGACCCCCTACCAGTCCAGGATTTGGGGATTACCTGGGTGTGTCTCAGGTGTTTAGAAAAAAGGGAAAAAAACACCTTAGACTCTAAGGTGTTTTTTTTTCTAAACACCTTAGACACACCCAGGTAATCCCTAAACCCTGGACTGGTAGGGGGTCCTGAGGACTAACGTTGAGAACCCCTGCTTTAAATGGACATGTTTTCAATCTACACCCAACATGACTGTGTTATGGTATGTTTATATGCCAGTCATGCATCCCTTGCTTCAAATAAATGTAATGCTCATATTGATTCCATAAAAAGTGATCAGAAGTGAAGGGGTGACGGGGTTTTGGTGTATAGATCACGCCCCTGCAGTCTCACTGCTCAATTCACTGCCATTTAGGAGTTAAATCCCTTTGTTTATTCAGCTAAAGTCCAGCCCCTTTAAATACAATATAAAGAGATCTTAAATATCATTATGGAATAGTATATAATATAATAAAAGATTTCAAATAAAGAATTGAGTGATACTGTTGAAGTTTGTCACAAGGCAAAAGGTGCAAAACGTTGGGCTGCAGTAAATACCATTCTGACTGCAAAGTCTTCGTAAACAGAATGTATGTGGAACAGGCTTCAAATGAGCCTGAATTTTGTCTGGATTCCAGCTGGGCTGAGGGTGGATGGAAGGCTACAGATCATGACCTTGAGTTTAAATCTAAACTATTTGCCAATATGAGCCTCATATTATTATTATTAGAGATTTGAAACCTTCCGTATGCCTTAACCCATCATGCCACCTGTGGACATTGCGAGGTTGGCTTCAATTTCAATAATAGGGGGAATTGACTGCTGGTCACATAGAAAATGTGGGAACTTGCTAAAGAGTCTCAGTCCACACTCATAGAGAAAAGGTGGGGGCTACTATTTACTAGCCCACTGTCCCTCCCAGCCCCCACCTATTTAATACTCAATGGGGGTGGACATGTTATTTGGTTGGTTAATTTGTTCTGAAAATTATTTTTGTTTCTGTTTGTCAAAAATGTATTTTTCATTTTTGCTTATTTCACTAATTGTGCTCAACCAATCACTACAGAAATGAATGAATTGCTAAGCAAAGTAATAACAGTATAATAGCTCTCACTGCTCTATGAACAAATTAGTTTAGTTACCCATTTGTTATTTGTTTTTGGACTAAATAAATGGGAAAAAAATAACTTTCCTTTATTTTGTCCTTCGTCACATTATTGTCACACACTGTGGGTTTGGGGACCACCAGCTACCAAGTGAGGGGGGGTAACATGATGGAGGATTGTACTTCATCACATTTAACACAATCACCATGAAGCTTTATTATTAATATTATAATTGCCATTTATATAGCGCCAACAGATTCCGTAGCGCTTATGATGAAGTACAATCCCCCCCTCACCTGGTAGCTGGTGGTCCCCAAACTCCAATATAAGGAATACCACACCCAGCTCTTCATCTAATACCTGCTGCCAGATCTTCTTTCTTCTAAAGTCTTCTTTTATTCAGCCCAAAAAAGGTCAAATAATAATTCGTTACTTCCCAATGCTACTGTTAAATAAAAACCTGAATTGCAGAAAACTGACAAGGAAACAAAACCACGCCGCAAGAATAAAACGTACTGTCCCTTTATAAAGGCTCACCGAGTGCTCTGATTGGTTGGCTTTTAAGTCAGTAAATCCTGGCTCTTATCCCTCTCAAGACTTGCTTGGGAATAATACTCTCTGACATCCATGGGTGAGGGCTGGGGGGGGCATTAGCAAATCCCATTCCACACATTTTATTTTATAGAGCTCTCATCCACAGGACAGGTAGGTGGATCATGACCTGCCCCCAGGGCCGCCATCAGAAATTTTGGGGCCCCTAACTCAGCTCCAAGCCCACCCACAGGAACCGCCTCCAAATCCCGCCCACAGGTTTACACACAGACACAAACACACGCGCTGATACAAAAGGACACAGATACACACACACACACACACACACACACAAAGATACACACATACTGACACACACACATATATACTAACAGACACACATACTGAAACAGACATACACACATATAGGCATACATACTGACACACACATACTGACACATACACACATATACAGACACAAGGGCATACAGACACATACATACTGACATACATACAGTCACTGATATACCTATATACACACACATACACACATACATACATACATACATGCATACACACACACACACACACACACATACATACATACAGACATACTGAAATACATTCATTCAGATAAACTGACATACATACATACATACAGAGATACTGACAGGCATACATACTGACAGAGATACATGCACACTGATATACATGCATACTGACATACAGACATACATACTGACACACACATCTCATTTTTCAGGCACCCTCCTGTTTCTTACGTTTTCCTTTCAGGAGGGTGGCTGGGGCTGATGGGAGTCAGCGTGGCTCTCCCTCTTCAAGGCCTCCACGCTGACTCTCCTCCCGCGCAGAGTGAACCGGGAGGAAGTGACCAGCTGTCACTTCCTCCCAGCAACACTTGCGTTGCAGTTGCAACAATGGGCCCTATATCTTCAGGGGCCTGGTCAGCGCTGTTGCTGTGTCCCTAAGTGTGTGGGCCACCCGATGGGCCCTTTCAGTGTGCAGGCCCTGGTGCAGCTGCACCGGCGGCAATTTTGTCGTTACACGTCATGGTTGTCACTCCCTGATGATGGCCTTGCCTGCCCCCCCATTATTGAATTTAAGCCCCTAGTAATTTACCCCATTGGAATGTGACTTTCTAGTGACTGTGCAGTCATAGTTGCCCAATCGCTAGTTTTAAATTAAAGCGAGCAGCCTCTGGCAATGACATGTCCACACGCATTATTGAATTTAAACCTCCCTCCCCTATATTCCTGTTTGTGAGGGTACAGGAGGACCTGTAATAAATTACCCCCCAGTAACAGATCCCTTTCTACACACTGGGAAATAGATGCCCAGTTGCTAGTTTCTAGTTAGTTAGCAGCCTGTGACTACTCTGTGTTTAGTAGATATGCCCCCGATATCAATTTAGGCACATTTGGTTGGGTTGACAGATTTCTGACTGGAATTAGCATTAAAATGGACACTGTAGACAGTTCTGGTTCCCATGGCAAAGCATTGGATTGGCAGAAATCCTCAAATTTAATGATCCACGAAGTTGGAAAGGGGTGGAGCCAACCACAGCAAGATCGGTGCAGCGCTGGAAAAAGGTGAGTGAATTAACGTTTTAAGCAAAGGCAATGGGGGAAGGGAAGCTGAAATGTGTTATTAGCGGATTGAAACAACGTACAATGAATGCATTATTAGCGCATTGTAACAATGTACAATGAATGCATTATTAGTGGATTGAAACAAAGTACAATGAATGCATTATTAGCGGATTGAAACAACGTACAATGAATGCATTATTAGCGCATTGTAACAATGTACAATGAATGCATTATTAGTTTATTGTAACAATGTACAATTAATTAATTATTAGTAACATACAAATAACATTATTAGCAGATTGTAACATACAAATAATGCGTTATTAGCAGATTGTAACATACAAATAATGCGTTATTAGTTCATCGTAAAATACAAATAATGCATTATTAGCAGTTTGCACATACAATGAATGAATTATTTGTTTATTGTAACATACAAATAAGGCATTATTAGCATATTGTAACGTACAATGAATAAATGATTAATTTAGCGTAAAATACAAATAATGCATTATTACCGATTGTAACGTACAAATAATGAATTATTAGCGGTTTGCAACGTACAATGAATGAATTATTAGCAGTTTGTAACGCACAAATAACGCATTTTTTAGCGGATTGAAACATACATTTGTTGTAATGTACAACGAATTATAACAAATAATGTAATGTATAACAAATTATTGATGTATCCCATTGTTACAATGAATTATTGGCCTGTAATTGTAATTTACAATAAATGAATTATTGTCTTATGGCAATTTATAATGAATGAAATATTTGGTTTATTTAAGCTTATAATTATTTTTTGCATTTTATAAATCAGTCATTTTCATGTTTTCTTGCCTAAAATGCTACATTAGAAGATTCCTCTCAACTTCTGACAAGTGTAGAAATACTTCCAAAATCTCATTTTTCATTTTCTTCGCATTGATGACTTTAACCCCTTGCTGTCATGAAATACATTTTTGTAAAATCCTAAATTAGAAGCAAAATCTTTTGTCAAAATAAATCCTAAAGCCGTATAAAAGGTATTGTTTGAAGTGTTTGGCTGTCTGTGAGCCCAGATGCTGACTGTGTGAGCTCGGAAGGAATTTATCCTGATCTCCTAATAAGGAAGATTTTCGAACATTTGCAGTTTGAAAACATTACAATGTCATGCGGCCTGCAAACACTCCGCTAATATCCAATCCAGGGAAGCGGATCTCACCGAGTACAACCAGTGTCATTGAGATATATATATATATTATATAAAACTGGGGAGTGTCAATGCAAGGGCAAACATTATTATGCAGTTATTCACCTCAAATTACAGATAAAAAGCGTTCCAATTTTGGGGCATTCCGCCTCCGGGTTCTACCTGATCCTGATATTCAGGGGGTTAATATTATTGAAAAGAAATGACCAAATTCAGTGGTTTAATCCAAAATAGCTGATGAATAAAATAAAAATAGAGAATTTTTAAAATTCAACTAGTTCGGCCTTAAAATGGAATTGTCACATTATTTTAAACAGTGCCAAGCTAAATAGATAATTAATTTAACATGCCATTAAAAAGAGGCCGCAGCTCAAAAGGTAAGACTGCCAGGACGAGTTTAGGGCTTATAAGGGTCGGGTAGCCTTTAAAGGTTAATGGGGGTTCAGTTTTTGATAGTGTGTAATAGTGTTAAGTCGGATATCCAAGGAGACATACTGAGGCTTTTAATTCACAATCTGGCTGCAGACAGTCAGAGAAACTACACACAGGTAGTAATATCCTTACTATATGTCTCCTTGGGTATCAGACTCCTCTAATGCAGGCTGGTTTGCATTACAGATCATTGAGTGCTGTCAGTGGCCAAGGCTAGGCTGCGTACATACATTGATAAGGAAGTATTTTTCTGGGTTGAGGGGTGTGGCTAAAGAGGCAGGTGCAGCATTCTGAAAAACATTTTTTTTTGTCCAAAAACTTTAATGATTTGAGCATGGAGAAAAATACAGCATAATGTGGGGTTAATGCAGCACTGCCTGAGGTTAATAGCGCAGGTGTGGGCTTAATACAGAGAGTGAAGGGTTATTGTAGGAGGCCTGGGGTTAATACTGCAAAGCCTTCAATTTTTCAAAGGTCTTCACGTTCGTAGCCATCTGACACGGTGATGCTGAAAGCCACTAATTTGTGCAGTACAGCGATTATCCATGCACGCGAGTTATGTCCACAGTGAGAGGTTTTCGATTGGACCAGATGCCATCTAGTATGATGATTTTATTGGGGGACAGTGGGCATTGAAGGTTTTGTTTTGTTTTGTTTTTTAATTAAATTTAAAATGAACTATTGTAGCTTAAAATATAAATATATTGGTTGTGGATAGCCTGACATAGGGAAGCTGGGGAACAGACTAATTTAGTGAGATTGAGTAGAGTCGTTTAGTGAGACTGGGAAAAATCTGATTTAGAGAGTCTGGGAGGATGTGGGTTTAGGGCGGCTGGGTTCTGATTTAGAGAGTCTGGGGGGATGTGGGTTTATGGCGGCTGGGTTCTGATTTAGAGAGTCTGGGAGGATGTGGGTTTAGGGCGGCTGGGTTCTGATTTAGAGAGTCTGGGAGGATGTGGGTTTATGGCGGCTGGGTTCTGATTTAGAGAGTCTGGGAGGATGTGGGTTTAGGGCGGCTGGGTTCTGATTTAGAGAGTCTGGGAGGATGTGGGTTTAGGGCGGCTGGGTTCTGATTTAGAGAGTCTGGGAGGATGTGGGTTTAGGGCGGCTGGGTTCTGATTTAGAGAGTCTGGGAGGATGTGGGGTTAGGGTGGCTGGGTTCTGATTTAGAGAGTCTGGGAGGATGTGGGTTTATGGGTGGCTGGGTTCTGATTTAGAGAGTTGGGGGATGTGGGTTTATGGCGGCTGGGTTCTGATTTAGAGAGTCTGGGAGGATGTGGGTTTAGGGTGGCTGGGTTCTGATTTAGAGAGTCTGGGAGGATGTGGGTTTAGGGTGGCTGGGTTCTGATTTAGAGAGTCTGGGAGGATGTGGGTTTAGGGTGGCTGGGTTCTGATTTAGAGAGTCTGGGAGGATGTGGGTTTAGGGCGGCTGGGTTCTGATTTAGAGAGTCTGGGAGGATGTGGGTTTAGGGCGGCTGGGTTCTGATTTAGAGAGTCTGGGAGGATGTGGGTTTAGGGCGGCTGGGTTCTGATTTAGAGAGTCTGGAGGATGTGGGTTTATGGCGGCTGGGTTCTGATTTAGAGAGGGGGGGGTGGTCTTATTGTGATGTAGTTTTGGTTCAGAGAATCTGGGGGGTTGTGGATTTAGGATGGCTGAGGCTGATTTAGAGAGACTGGGGCAAGAGCCAGATTTAGAGTGTCTGGGCGTGGTGTTTACACTCAAGAGGCTAGTTTAGAGAGGCTGAGAAGAGTCTAATTTTTTTTAAAAAAAAAACAGAAAAGAATAGAGGTTTGGAGAGAGAATAATGAAGAATCAAAACATGAAAATGGGTGATCAGTACAGTTTGAGTTTATAGCACAGTTTATTGGTGTAACCCAACCATAAGATAGCTTCACCTTTCTGCAAAGCATCACACATCACAAATGTTCGAAAGAAAACAGGTCATTGTGATGGGGAAATCTGTCCAGGGTAGCCATCTTTGTCAGGTCAGGCAGCAATTACATGGCCTTGCCAGGGCAGGCAGTAATGTCAGGTCAGGGCAGGCAGCAGTGGCAGGTCAGGCAGCAGTGTCAGGGTAGAGCAGGTAGTAGAGTCAAGGCAGGGCAGGCAGTAGTGTCAGGTCAGGGTAGGGTGCTGTGTCAGGTTATGGAAGAAAGTAGTGTTAGGTCAGGGGAGATAGAAGAGTCAGGGCAGGCAGTAGTGTCAGGTAAGGGAAGGATGCTGTGTCAGGTTATGGAGGGCAGTAGTGTCAGGCCAGAGCAGGCAGCAGTGTCAAGACAGGGCAGGCCATAGTGTCAGGTCAGGGCAGACAGCAGTGTCAGGGCAGAGCCGGTAGTAGAGTCAAGGCAGGGCAGGCAGTAGTGTCAGGTTATGGAAGGCAGTAGTGTCAGGTAAGAGCAGGCAGCAATGTCGGGACAGGCAGTAGTGCCAGGTCAGAGTAGGCAGTAATGGCATGGCAGGGCAGGCGGTAGTGTCAGGTCAGAGCAGGCAAAAATGGCAGGGCAGGCAGTAGTGTCAGGTCAAAGCAGGCAGTAATGTCAGTGCAGGTTGCAGTGTCAGATTAGAGCAGGCAGTAATGTCAGGGTAGGGAAGGCTGCAATGTCAGGGCAGGGAAGGCTGCAGTGTCATGGCAGGCTACAGTGTTGGGTCAGGGCAGGCAGTAGTGTCAGTTCAGGGCAGGCAGTAGTGTCAAGTCAGGGCAAACGGTAGTGTCAGTTCAGGTAAGTTAATCCAATAGTGTAAGGTCAGAACATTAAAGGAACACTACAGTCACCTAAACAACTTTAGCTTAATGAAGCAGTTTTAACGTATAGATCATGCCTCTCAGGTTTCACTGCTCAATTCATTGTCTTTTAGGAGTTAAATCACTTTGTTTCTGTTTATGCAGCCCTTGTCACACCTCCCCTGGCTCTGATTGACAGTCTGCATGAAAAATAAATGGTTTCATTTTCAATCAGATGTAATTTACCTCAAACAATTTTATCTCTTGCTCTGTAAATTAAACTTTATTCACATGGGGGGCGGAGCCTGGCCGCCAAGCCGAATGGCCGCACATCAGAAGAGCTCCTCATAAAAATGCCTGAATCAAGCTTAAAAACTACAAAAAAAACTAAAATTTGCCTGCCTTCCAGCCCACAAGCAAAGGGCTTACCACAAAGGAAGTGCTCCAGCGAGTCCGCGGCAGACCACAGACGACACACCGAGGATCGACCCGAGGCCTATAAGCGGCCTACACAGACGGCACGGGGGAAGCGGCCGATCCCTCTGCTAACTGCTGCCAAACTATTTGGAGGTCTCCCCGACACACTCCCCTCCCCCCGCCGGAGAGGAATATGCCGGCGGATCCCGCGCTAGACAACATGGCGGACGCCACGTGGAAGCCAGAATGCAAATACTTCTTTGCCGCCACTATTGGAACAGCTGGACCGCCTGCTGGCTGACTTTTGGGCAAAGTTTTCAGGCAACGGGAGCGCTCCAACAGCGACACCATCAGCAACAAACCGCGACCAGCGGCTCCAGGAGAGGGCCCGACTACAGCCTGGAAGGCTGGGAGGAGAAGGCAGGAGACTCAAAACAAGCCACGGTGGGTCGGCAACAGACCACCAGCGGTGTCACACACCCGACAGGCAACGAGCCCCAGGTCCGCCTGCTCAACCCCCCCTTCCCTCATGGTGACCACCAACCCTCCATGGCGAAGACATCCCGCCGGATGCTCCCAGACACGACCCAGCCCTGCGTCTCTGCTTGGTGGAGAAGGGGAGCGAGGGCCGGACCCCCAACACCTCACCGAATTGCCCCGAAAGCAGATCCCAGCCACCACCAGCTCCGCAACCCTGGCCAGAGACATCAAGCCCAAGGCAGGCACACCATGGGTCAGGAGGCCTTTTCCACCTTGTCATCAGACTCCATCCCGGCTGGGAACTGGAAGAGCATTGACTGGGGGGACCCCCACCGACCACTACTTCGGGCACCAACCCTGAGGCTGATGGGGATCGGTTGAACTGCCCGACCTGGAATTGGCATCACTTAATAAAGTCACTACACACTAGGCTCACCACGATGTGTACACTTAAATGATGCCTGCCCCTGAGCTAGCCATTTCACTAGCAAGCAACATCTTTTGATTAATCACTAGCAATAGCCCAACATGCTGAAACTCATAAGACACTACTAGTAAACCTCTCACAAGCAACACATTATAGCACTAAACATATATTATTCTACTTTGTCTAATCTTGTAATCTACCATTCACGTTCAGCAGCAAAGAACACCACCTAGATAAGCAACATTACTGTGGCGAAACCGACCTCGCCACTGGGCATTGGAGAAGACTGATTGCCCACCTCCTGCCTGCTGACTATGGCCCCTGGGAGATTTGGCCCTTTAAAGACATGATCTGGGCATAATGGATTTGTGTTGTGCTGCTGCTGGCCCTTTAAGAACCATCTGGGGACATACTGTGGAGTTACTGGGTGGCCACCATTTCCTGTATCAGAAGCACATGGTGAGAACAATGGATGGCGGCCATTTTAACTCACAGACACTGTGTGGACTTTTCAACACGGTGCCATCTTGCCAGTATTTGTTGCACAGAGACATCGTGCAGTGGTTTTGGACTATACAGCAGGGGACACATTATACAGTGATTGTTTTTTATTTAGCCTGTATATGTTCTGCAGAATCTGCATTAAACTGTATTTTCCAAAGCACTGAACGGATCTGGGTGAATTTTGGATATGTGGTTCACCCAGGGGTTATTGCATGTTTTGGGGTCCCTGTGATATGTTTTATAATACTGTATTTCTCTGCCTGTGATAATGATATTACCCATTGGCAGAGGGGAGGATTTTGTGTGGGAGTGTCTGTGTGTATTGTATGGATTGATTGGTTGTATTTCAAAACCCTGTTGGCAGTACTATGTTTGTGGATTGTGAATAAAAAAGGCTGTATGTGCCAGTACAGTCAGTTCTGCTTGACCTCAAAACAAAGTGTTGTCTCGTTATTGGGGGAATTGGATTGTATGCTGATTGTATGCTTTTCCTGTTTAGCTGTTTGCAGCATTCCTATGCTTGAGAGCATTCGATGCTTCTCCGGTTCGTTGGTTGTGGTGTCTGCTGCAGTGCTTGGAGTCCTCAGGAAGCGCTAGGAGCATCCTTCAACGGAGGTACCCAGTCGGGGTGCCAAGTGATCCGTTACAATTACTATATATAAAAATTGTGTAGTACTCACTGTAACGGAACCGCTGGCACCCTGACCGGGTACCTTCCGCCGACGGATGCTCCTAGTGCTTTCCGAGGACTCCAAGCACTCTGCCTGACACCATAACCACTGCAGACCCCACGAACCGCCGCAGCTTGGTTGGGATCTCGCCGTCTCCACCCACTCTGGACCCAGGACCAGGGTCCAGCTTCCAGCAGGTCGACCTCTCTCCGAATTCCAGAGAGCAGGAACAAGCTCTTAGCAGAGCTTAGTGATTATACCCTGGGGAGTATAGCGATTATAGCAATCCCCAGAGTGTAGTTTCTCCAATCCCCCAAACTTGAGCCGAAACTTCATGAAGGTACAAGATGATCTGTTTATTGGCACACAAAGAACCTGCTTTTATGCAGGTCCCCATACAAGGGGACATCCCACTGGGTGGGACACAGTACAACCAATCACACAATGGTTACATCCCACACATCTCCTCCCCTTAGCCTGAGAGGTAACCCATTTATCCATACATTTTAAAACACACTTTTTACCCAACTTTCATAACTCCAAAACTATACATCACATTCACATAAAACTACATATTCACAATCAATCCATTCAGGGGAACAACATATTAAAAAATGGCCTGAATCAGACCACGGGTTCAGAAGTTAGCACAAGTATCTTTTGGGGCCTGGCTGGCAGCATGGATATCTGGCCCAAACTGGTTTCAGAGTCTTCTATTCTGGAGATAATTGAGAAGTAATGCAATTATCTCCAAGGACAGAGGCAAAACTCCATTAGCCACATGGCAGACAAAGGACAACAAAAGACATAAAAATACATACTGTTACATTTATCACATAGAACCTACACATTTCCACATAATAGCATATATAATATTGCAGACCGCCTGAATGCAATCTGCTACACAGTCTTAAATGGACATTGTTCCTAAAAGTCATAATATGTCCAGGGATGGTTTTTAAAGGGCCAGCAGCAGCACCATACAAATCCAATATGCCCAAATATTGTACTTGAAGGGCCAAATAACCCAGGGCCATAGTCATGAGGCAAGAGGCTGGCAATCAGGCTCCTCCAACAGCCAGGGGAAAATCCGGTGACAAAAGGCGTTTTGTCACACTCACTAATGCCTAAAATGCTTACCCTAGCTGTTGTGGCATTGTAAGCCAGTTGTGATTTTCCTATGCACAAATAAAATAAAGAATTTAAAAAAATAAAAATAAACTTTATTCACATACAGGAGGCTCAAGCGAGCTATTAACATTGCAGGGGATAAGAAAATCTAAATTAAACAGAACTTGCAATAAAGAAAGGATAAACTTTAGATGACTCTTTACAGGAAGTGTTTATGGAAGGCTGTGCAAGTCACATGCAGGGAGGTGTGACTAGGGTTCATAAACAAAGTGATTTAACTCCTAAATGGCAGAGGATTCAGCAGTGAGGCTGCAGATGCATGTTCTATACACCAAAACTGCTTCATTAAGCTAAAGTTGTTCAGGTGACTATAGTGTCCCTTTAAACAATAGGATGATTTTGGTAGAAAAATGTTGAAAAGATAAGGAGACAAATGATGTGGGAAAATCCCAGACACTGGGGGATCCCCTGAGAAGGATTAACTATAATATGATTTTAGGCAGCTTCCTAGGATCCAGGATTAGACATTTTACAAACTGGTAACTCCACAGAATGGATCGGAAACGCCAAGTACAAAATAAAACAAAGCGCTCATTAAATGTAAACGTTATGTTTGTGAGATCTATTGTTTATAATGTCAGATCACTTATTCATTGCTCACGCTCGGTCAAAGCTGGTGAAACGCTAACTTCTAATATATAAACAGTAGAAATATGGGGACATTATATTTGTCATTTTAACGAAATCACCATCAAACATCATAACCAGTTGCTACGAATGGAACCTCCATTTGGATCATGTATCGTTTCTGATCATTCCTGTGTATTGGAGGAGAGTCCTGCTGGCAGATTGTGTACAATGGTTAATATTGCAGAGTATTTTATCTCTTTTGTTTGGCATCCTTGGCAACAGTATTTATAAAGCAAAACAGACTCCGTGCCGGCATCTTTGTATCCTCTGACAAGCCTTTAATGGCTGCCAACTGTCCAGTTTGACACTATAACACCATCATCTTGAGATTAATCCCGGAGCCGCCGTCTGGAAGGTTGTCATTTGTCAGATGTCATGGGTCGGTGTGCCAAGTCTTAATAACAGTAATGTTATACAAGCTGCCTCGAACACGCGTATCCGTGATTTAAACTGGAAAACTGCATCGTTAAACAGATATTTCTATCTGGATACGAAATAAAGTGGGCACGGCTGTGTACCGCCAACTCATCTGGCACACGTTTAGTGATAATGTCAAACAATGCAGCATAAATCTATATGTAAATGGTTCTGTACCAAACAAGAACCTGTGATTTACAGGCCCCTCACACTTCATGTCACCAGGTACCAAATGTAAAAAATGCACTGGGGGTCAGTCAGAAAACAAAATTACCCCTTGGGCAGCGGGGGAACTAAGTGATGTTTCCCTGCTCATTTTACTTTTACTTAAATAAACAATTATTGGTCAGCGTAGCACTCTTTATACTATAAACAGATATCCCCTTAAGCATTATTCCATGAGCAGCGTTAAGAGTTACATTAAGCACTATTTTCAGTGATTTGAAGTGGTGATGGTGCCCGTAGTCTGTATGTTCAGAATTTCACTTTTAAACACTGTCACATGGAGTTTAACCCATTTGCAGCCGGAGGTGTCACTTCAAAGTCATTGGGGCATATTAGCCAACACGGAAGAATAATACTGTCTGACGGACGTCAATTCTGTGCATATTTCTATGAACTGAGGGTCTTTTATTGCTGAGCAGGGGTCAGCTGACACTATGAACCAATGAATGGCTAGTGGGATTGGCATTCGGCTTCTGTAACTCTTTTGGAGGGTATTCCGTCTGGCAGACTGAGGTATGAGGACAAAACATTGCAAAATGTTCTGTCCCGAAATCTGTGAGTGGGGTCAGGATACTAGGACCATAACCACTACAGCGGGCTTGAGAGTGGACTTAAAGCTTACAACTTGTATTGGCTAAATGTTATCCCTCCCTGTGTACACTGCAGGCAGGCCCGGACTGGCCATCGGGCATACCGGGCAAATGCCCGGTGGGCCGCGATGGCCGTGGGGCCGAGGCCGGCAGGGAGATCACAGAATCTCCCCTGCCAGCCCCTGCAGGGCCAGCACTATCCGAGCGCCGGCCCTGCTGTGTGTCTCCATGGGCTGGTGGGGAGATCTCTCCCTCACCAGCCCACAGACAGGGAGATGCGGCCACCGGCTGGGAGGGAGGGAGGCAGGAGAGAGGACCCGGCGGAGCTCTAACCAGCAGCTCCGCCGGGTCCTCTCGCGAGATTCTGAGCGTTGCCGCGGTTACCGTGGCAACGCTCAGATCTCGCGAGAGTGAACTCTAACCCGCAGGTTAGAGTTCACTCTCACCACTGGACCACCAGGGAAGGCAGCATGGTCCCTTCAAGGCTCCCCTCCCAGGCAGAACGGCTCCCTCCCCCTCCCAAGATAAAGGTAAGAAGGGAGGGGGAGGGGTAAACATAACTTTTTTTAAATTATTCATAAAAAAATATATATATATTTAAAATAAATTCCATAATAGCCCCCTCACAAACAGCCCCCCCAGACACACACAGGCCCCCCAGACACACACAGCCCCCCCAGACACACACAGATACACACAGCACCCCCAGACACACACACAGCACCCCAGATACACACAGCACCCCCAGGCACACACAGCACCATGGATACACACACAGCACCCCAGATACACACACAGCAACCCAGACACACACAGCACCCCCAGACACACACAGCACCCCAGATACACACACAGCACCCCCAGACACACACAGCACTCCAGACACACAAAGCACACCAGATACACACAGCACCCCCACACACACACACATCACCCCAGACACACACACAGCACCCCCAAACACACACAGCACCCCAAGATACACACACAGCACCCCCAGAGACACACACAGCACCAGCACCCCAAGACACACACAGCACCCCAGACACACACAGCACCCCCAGATACACACACAGCACCCCAAGATATACACACAGCACCCCCAGACACACACAGCACACCCAGAGACACACACACACACACATATATATATATATATATATATATATATTATATAAAATAACCCTCAGTGAGTTAACAGACAAAGAAAATTAGAAACCTAGAATGTGACGGCAGATAAAAACACCCTCACACACAGCACCCCTCTTACACAAACACACTGCGCACCTCACACATACAATACGTCCAAAAATATATATATATATATATACACACACACACACACTACAGCACCCCTCACACTGCACCACTACACACATTACGCTCCAGATACACGCTAGATCCCTTTCCCTATATGCACTCTTAATCCTCTACACACATACACACACACACACACAATCTTCTATACACACTCTGGGTCCTTTACACACTAGATCTCTTACACACACACACTGCACCACCTACACACACACACACTATATTCCTTGTAAGGAAAGACATACAACATTCTCTAAACACACCCTCTCTACAACCCCTACACACACTACGCCACCTATACACACACACTACTGCCCGTATGCACACACTCGCTACATCCCCTATAACACTATGCCCCTATACACGCACTCTCTACAGCCCCTAGCAACACATATTACACCTATTTACACAATACCACACCACACTCTACACACAGGCAATCCCACAAGCAGGCGCCAAACACATGCACCATACACTTTCCTGGCCCTTTTGTCCTCTGGTATCCCACTTGTGGAGACACCAGAGACAATTTAAAAGCAAACACAGCGCAAGCATGTTATTACATTTGCTTGCGCTGCGCAGAACAAATACAGGGCCTTTTTCTAATGCCAGAGCTCTTCAGCGGGGCTCTGCGCATTGAACCAACATGCTCACTTTGAGAGGGGGCGTGCTTGTCATTAGTGATGACAAAACACACCCTCTCTGGCCCCGCCCCCTTCTTGGGGGGGCCGCTCTAATTGAAAAATGCCCGGGCCTAATTTTTTTCCCAGTCCGGCCCTGACTGCAGGGTATGTTCCTCAGTTGAATATTCATTTCTTTATCATTTCACTGGCCCTCTGAAAGTACTTAGACGTCTCCCTTTCTTCATGGAGAAATCACTAGTGACGGGCACATTTATGCACCAAATATCTCAGCTTGCAGTTTAGAAAACCCAAGCTGCAGCCAGTGAACGAGAGGCCATTTTCATTTTTCATACAGCGACCCTAAAAGCAACAGAATGGAACTAGCAGTGTTATACGAGGAGGAGGACCTGGATGGCCGGGAATGCTTTAAGGAAAGGCATCTGGTACCAGGCCCTGGATAATGTACAATACCAGCGGGGTGAAAGTCTCCCCAGTGAAGAGCAGCGGTTGCAGAAGCAAGTGGCCCTGCGGATGCCATTCCTGGGAGAGCAGCCCCTAGAGGAATGGGTGAAGGAACTAGAGCACCGGGTATGGCAGGAGCTATGGCTGGAGGATGCCTACCAGGCACTCTGGTGGTATATGGCACAGTATATACCCTGGACAGCCGAACATGAAAAGCCAGAGGGAGAGGAGTTTTATGGTCCTGGCTTGTTATGGGAGTCCTTTGCAGAGCCTGACTTCGGGAGCCCTGCGCAGACCAGACTTCAGGACACTTTCTACGAGAGGGAGGCTAGGCATGACTGGGATGACCCCCAGGAGGTAGATCAAGACCTGGCTCACCTAGCAACCCTGGAGTGGGAACGGGAGCAGGACTACTGAGATATCTTCCACTCCATTGGGAAGGCTCAGCAGGACAGCAAGGTGACAGACCCAGATCCAGACCCATTCAGCTGGGAAGATATTGTGGTGATTTACTGGGAAGGACCCTAGGTGGCTGGTGGAGATGGGACTGAGGCCTCTCCACCGGTCCTGCAGGGAATTGGGACCCCAGTCTCCATTCCCCAGCGGCAGGCTGAGTTACAGGGGGCAGAGACAGTCGGTTCTGTCCCCCAGCAGCAGAGTGATATGCAGGGAATTGGGAGCCCAGTCTCCATTCTCCAGTGGCAGAGCAATGTACAGGGAATTGGGAGCCCAGTCTCCATTCCCCAGCGGCAGACTGAGCTACCGGGGGCAGAGACGGTCGGTCCTGCTCCCCAACAGCAGTGTGTGTTACAGGGAATAGAGAGCCTAGTCTCCTTTCCCCAGCAGCAGGACTCTGTATTGGGAGCTGAGACAGTCGGTCTCCCTCCCCAGCGGCTGGAAGTATGTATGGGAGAGGAGCTTGTTACCCCCTCTCCCCAGCGGCAGCTTAACGCACTAGGGGGAGACAGTAAGCCCCACAACCATGCAGATGGGACCGTGGTCTCTGCACTTACAGCACAGGGTGTAGGGACAGTCGGTCCTGTCCCCCAGCAACAGGGCTGTTTAGCCAAACGGGAGACAGTCGGTCTCCCCCTCCAGCAGCAGAGCTGGGTATCTAAAGGTGAGACAGTCGGTCTCCCCCTCCAGCAACCAGGCTCCAACCAGACTACTTCTGTGGTAGTGCTGGCACCAGGGCAGAGTACCGCTGGTCTCTGCCCACTCAGCAACCCACCAAGGCAGCCTACCAGTCCCCCACACAGCTGTGGTGAGGCACATGGACAAGTTTCTCCCTTACTCAGGTGTAGTAACCATTTATTGTGGGTGGGCTGTATTGCTGTTTCTGTTTTGTGGGTGGGCTGCTGGACTAACCAGGGCACTGACCGGCAGGAGGTCAGATACTCTGTTTGGAAAAGGGGAGAGATGTGACAAGACCAATCTCGCCACTGTGCATTGGAGGTGCCTGGTTGCCTGCCTGCTGCCTTTTGACTATGGACCAGCATTTAAATACTTTATTTTCCTAAGGTCTATTCCTGTATTTCTGCCCTGGCGTTCGGTAGATCCTATAATGGGCATCGATAATAGCCTAGCCTTAGGGTGATCCCCCCGCTTTCCTACCCGTTGACATGTGTCACACGTACTGCAATACATCCGCACAGCCTGGTTAAAGTTTGGCCTAAAGAAATTCTGTGAGATCCTATAGGCTGTGCGACGGGACCCTAGATGTCCAGCTAACGGAACATCATGCCCTATCCGCAGAATCTCCTGCCGGTACTTGGCAGGTACCACTAACTGGCTATTCGGCGGAGGGGCAACACTCTTCTGGGAAGGCTTAGGGATCCTATATAACCTGCCCCCCACCCACTCATACCGTTCCCCATCTATTCCTTCCTCTCCAGCATCTGCCCTGTCTTTGTACTTTTGGAGGGTCGGATCTGCCCGGGTTTCCCTCCCAAACTCCTCTGGGGAACACCCGGCTTAAGGGGACCTGTTCTGGGGTACCAGTTGGGGAAGGAGATCTTACCTGGGTCTCATCAGCAGGTGGGCTGGTTCCGGCAGCACGGGTCTGGGCACGGGTGGTCACTGGATTCACATCTGCAGGGCCCATCGGAGCATAGGCTGAAACCAAAGGGGCCAAATCGTTTCCCAGAAGAACATCTGCGGGCAAGTCTTTCATCACCCCCACATCCACATGTCTAGCGCCCACTCCCCAATCCAAATGTACCCGGGCAACAGGTAAGCGAAACACGGCAGAATCACCCCCCTGCTACCCTTACTGCCACAGTGTCCCCCGTGTGCTGATGCTCTGAGACCAAGTTCTTTTGGAGTAGTGTCATCGTGGCTCCTGTGTCTCTCAGCCCATTTACCACTCTGCCATTCAGCTTCACGGTTTGCCGATGTTGCTGGCGATTATCTTGGTGAGCTGCTTGCACTGGGTCTGCCTCGTGTAGGATGCCCCAGAACTCCTCCTGCTCTATGCAGTGAGCAGCAGGCTGGGGTGGCCGCTGGTTCCCACTGGCTGGTCTCCTCGAAGACTGAGCTTGATTAGCACTGTTCAGTGGGCACTCGGGACGCTTGTGCCCCAACTGCTTGCACCCAAAGCACCGTATGGGTTGGGAATAATCCCGGGTATTAAATCGGGATGGCTGCACATAATTGTTAGCTGGCGGTGCGGCTGGGGTACGGTGTACTGGGGGTTGGTAGGCTGAAGGAGCGGGTATTACTGCTGGTCGATACTCCAGTCTGGCAGGGGCTTTGGCAGCTGTACCATCCAACTTGCAGGCATCCGTGTATTCGTCTGCCAGACGAGCAGCCTCGGGTAGGGTAGAGGGTTTTCTATCTCTGACCCACTCCCGGACCCCAGCAGGTAGTCTATCAAAGCAGTGCTCCAGCAGGAACACTTGTAACACCTCCTCCCCAGTTACCGCTTGGCATCCTGCCATCCAGTGGGATGCGATACGATGAACTCTGCAGGCCCACTCCACATAAGAGTCCCCAACCAGCTTATTGGTTTCTCTAAACCTCCGCCTGTACGCTTCTGGGGTCACCGCATATCTGGCTAGGAGTGCATCCTTCACAGCCCGGTAGCTGGTGATCTCCTCCTCTGGGATGGCCCGAAACGCTTCACTAGCCCGGCCGGATAGTTTCCCAGAGAGGATGGTGACCCAGTCATCTGCGGGTACCTGGTGTAGGGCACACTGCCTCTCGAAGTCCGCCAGGAACCCATCAATCTCTCCCTCAGTTTCCACAAAGTTTTTAAATGCAGCAAAGGGTACCTTCTTTCTAGCAAAAACATTATTATTGTAGGGTACCTCTGCTGCTGCAGCTCCTCTTTCCCGGAGCGCCTGTTGTGCTGCTACTGCTGCCTGCACACGCTCCACGATGTCAGCTGAGGGGTTGGGGCCAAAATGTGCCAGCCTTATTTGCACTGCCCGGTTAAATTGTAATTCCTCGGGTGTTAAATCCAAGGTACTGGGCACATTGACTCTCTCCATTCCCGGTGCTGCATCCATCTCCAGTAGCAAAGCAATAATCTCCCGTTTCTTTAAATTGCTTGCTGACCTTCCTCGGCGTTCCAATATGTCCTTAAGTGTAGCACGCCTTAATTCCTCATACTGCATGTCTTGTAGCTGACCTCCAATGCTGTGGGATTCATCCCGTCGCTTGCCACCAATTGTTAAGACACCTCCAGTGTCTTTAGGCAAAACCGCCGTTTAGTAGACCTTCCCCGTCTGCAGTAACAGTCTCCGTTCGCTTAATCTGTAGTATACGAACCAAATGCAGGGGAAGCGGCAATCTCCCGACCGAGATCCGTGAACGGCTCCAAACTCCCGAACGGCAATACACGAACTGCTGCTAGCCGCCGAACAACAATATTCACCAAGCGGCTTCCGTTCCATCCAGCAGTCTCTAAACGTGAAGAAGAAATCCCCCCAATAACGAGACAGAAGCTCCGCATTGAGGGTCAAACAGGATCTGGCTTTACTGTGGGCTACCTGCCCGTATTTATGCAGGTCTCCCACTTGGTGGACACTCCCCTAGGGGACCAAATGGGAGACTTAAATGACAGACAGATATGGGGACATTCCAGACACACAGTCACAGATTTTACCCACAGTGCATTATGATTCCCTCCCCTCTGCCCTGGAGTTAATTACCAAGTAACTCAATTAACTCCAGGACAAAGCCAGTCGCCATTTTAAATATAAAATCACAAAAGACATAAAAATATATAACTTCACAAAAACCGAACATTTCCCATTCGTATCACATATCCCCAGATAGCCTGGATCTGAGTGCATATTATTAGCGAATAGCGCTCAGATCCCACACACATAGTTCAATCGCCATGGAGTCAAAGTTCTTACAGTCTTTCGGTATACGAATGACTCCATGGGAAGGCTATCTGGGTTAAGTCTTTTCGTATGCTCCAAATCTCCCGAACGGCCGGTGTTCGTATGGTTTCGTGGAGGCAGCCAGGCGTTCCATTGTTTCAGCGGTGTTCGGCAGAAAAAGTGTCCGTTTTTAGTTCCATAGAAATAGAGCCAAACACCGCTGGGCTTTCGCTTGGTTTAAAATGGCCGCTGCCTCGTGGTCGACATACGAACGACGACCACCCTGAATTCGGTTTAATTGAGAAGTGTCTGCGGTTAACCACAACGTTCTAATTGGGATCAATAGGTTAACCAGCAGCACACTCCTCACTTGGGTGGCCGTTCGTTCGGCAGGTTTGTTCGGGAAAAAGAGTCATTCGAATGGCTGGGCTATAGAAACCAGCCATTCATACGAACGGGAGACAAACAGACGAATGCAATTAAAATCCAAGCAGACAGATGGTTCTGTCACAGATTATATTGGGAAAAACAAAGGGGACGTTACCTGCACTCTGGCCTAAATCCCCATGTACATTTAAACAAAATGGAGGCTCTTCAGTTTTATTCCAATGGCCTTTTGAATATATAAGCTCACTTGCCACATCAAGGCAAGCCTCAATAGGTGAGTCCTACACTAGCCATTAGATATGCTGATATCAGCCAAGAGTCTCCAGTAAGACAGGAAGGAGTATTTTATAAACCCTTTCACATTTAACCCTTTATAGCGCTTCTACACATACAATAAACTTTGCTGGTATCAGACAAAGTGTAAACATCTCTAATGAGACATGAGAGATGTCTACACATACAAATCACCTTGCTGGTATCAGCTAAAAGGCAAATTTCTCTGATGAGACAGGAAGGGGTGCTGCCCCTACATACTTATACCTTCTTAATAAGACAAACGTGGGGAGGCTGGCAGCAATGAGAAATGTGCCTTTTAGCTGATACCAGCAAGGTGACTTGTATGTGTTATAGCCCTATTCAGGGTTAAGTATGTAGGGGTTTATAAAGCACCCCTTCCTGTCTCATTAGAGATGTTTACAGCATATCTAATGGCTAGAGTAGGACTCACCGATTGAGGCTTGCCTTGACGTGGCAGGTGAGCTTATATTCAAATGGCCATTGGAATAAAACTAAAGAGCCTCCATTTGGGATTTAGGCCAGAGCGCAGGTAACGTTCTCTTTGTTTTTACTATGTATTGTAAGCTGTTGGATACTAAGTTACTGCTGCTGTAAGCGCGGTGCTTTTGATACCGGAGAAACTGACGGAAGCAAAGCACAGAGGGATGGACACAGGTTTCTTCAGGAAGGAAGAGATTCTTTATTGGATCACCGATCGGGACTCAGAGGGACTAATGTCACCAAAAATACAGCAAGTTCTGAGCCCTGAACAATAGTGCAGGCTCCCTATATAGGCACATAACTCCTCCCATATTAAGCTCCACCCGCACATTCTCTTGACCAATCATTACAAATAAGAATTAACTTCCTGCTTGACCGCATGGCTTGTCCAGCACAATGGAGGAGGGGAATACTACATCCTGTATTCTTGCACATGCTCCGTACACTACTGATCGTATCTTGCCTCGTGCAACCAACTGATCGATACGTCAGCATATGCACGTACACATGCCACGTGGTAATCTCGGCCTACTAAATTTATTTTTACCGAGATTCCACCACATTCCCCCCTTTGATGCCTCTTGATATTTTACAATTACTTGAGGCATCACTTAACCTTGGTTTGCATACACCACAAGTTACCTTTGAACCAGACCAGACTTATCCTACGATGTGAATCTTCAACACTCGTCTTCCTGCATTGGTTCTCCATGATCTAGAGCCTTATATTTATAAATTGCCATTATCTGTGCAGCAGCCTTCCTCTCTGCTATATTTTCTATCAGGCTTTGCACAGACCTAACTACTAAGGGTATAAGACACGGCAGGAGTAGACACAACATTAAAATCAGTAGGACTCCACCTACCACTGCCTTAAGCCCTCCAAACCACTCATACCAGCTACCAAACCAACTACTTGGATTGTACCCTTTCCATACCTGAGTAGGCACATGCGCTAGTTTAACCATATGGCTAGTAAGCTCAGCTATTGCTTGCCCTTCGTCATCTATTTGAAGACAGCAATTGCTCAGGTTAAACTTCCCACATACACCTCCCTCTACTGCCAAAAGATAATCCAAGGCTAATCTATTTTGGTAAACTGCTGTCCTCATCCTGGTATTATGCTTCGCTAGAAGATTGAGCGCTTGTGATGTCTCGTTAGTAATGATCTCAACCACCGCCTGTAACCTTATAATGCGGTTGAGCATATAAATAGGGGTTCTATAACCAAAGGTACCATCCTCTGCCCACGTGGCTGGCCCATAATAATCTATAATACGCTGGGGAGGCCATTCATTATCTTCCCAGGCACCTATCTCTATGGGTCCCCTTTTCTTCCTATGATTCACATCATACACTTTAACACCTAAAGTCTCACCTGTTTCAATAGGCAACAAGAAGAAGGATGGTTTTAACATACCCAACACACATGCCCCTTCCCAGTCCTGTGGTAACTCCGAATAGGCCTTCTTACCACAGATCCAGTACAAATTCGCTGGGGCTCTCCAGTTAGATGTGATGGATAGATCAAACCATACGTCCTTTAAATTGGCATATCTTGCAAACGGGTTAGATGGTTCTGAGACATTTGAAGCCGACCACCAAGTTGTATTCTTTGTATCATCATCATAAGCTTTTTGCCCTAGACAAGTTAATTCTCCTACAGAAGTATTATACATCATTCCTTTCCTCGCTATGCAAACATAACCTATGATGGAGGTCTTCAATCTCCACTCAGATTTACCTCTAACACTCATATGATAGTCGGCTTGTGTAGATATTAATTGGTCAACTGCCTCAGAACCGGACATTACCTCCTTTGCTTCCCAAGGCCATTGGTCTCCCATGTTAGTACCTCCACACACATAGCAGTTGGTAACATTAAGACTACCGGCAATACTCTCGGCTAAATCAATGAACAAGTTTTTAGCATTATGGGGGATCTTATTATCTATGCTCATCTCTTCATAAAAGGAATGGTATACTTGATGAGTTTGGGAGGTTACCGTATCAGTCTCTATCCCTATAAACAATATTGTCCCAGGGTCTAAACCCGTCCCATATATTTGAAACCCAAATAAATTACCATATTTATCTAAGAACTTGTCAGGGTTATTTATAAGTATATGGATTGGATTGCATTCCATAGACTTACAATATGGATTAGTAGGCAACTTAGTCACAATCATGTCCTTGTCTGCTGTCTGTCCCCAAGTCGCCCACCCCACACAAGACCAATATGGGCAGAAGTTATAATCTCTATTTGGGCATCTTGGACTTACATATTTATTTTTACTACTGGGACAAATATATTTATCGTTAGACCCATACGTCCTCTCCCATCTAAGATCCCCACATACATTCCACGGCTTTCTACCACTTGATATTGCTTTACACGCATCAAATAGCAGAGCACCTGAAGAATATACGGATTTTAATACCGTCTTATTAATTAGGGTCCCCTGAGAATCTCCATTTCTGAGAGTCAACCAAATTGTACGGGGTTGATACTCAGGACTGAAGCACTTAGGTTCTCCTACTCCTAAATGACACACACTATATTCTATATTTAAGTATCTACATCTTGATACATCTCCTTTACACTCATATTGCGAATGCCAAATTAGGGTCTGGGATATATGGTTACCTGTTCTTGTAGTCTTAATGCATACCTCACAGCTAGGAGTGTTGGTACCTCTACCTTCCTGAATATAAAAATACACATAAATAAACATTATTAAAAATACATCTTTCGTCGTCATCCTCCTCTTCACAGGGGTCCCCTCAAGACTTTCCCTGACTTATACACTCGTTGGTGAGTGGACAGGCTTTATTATGGCCTTCTCACTCACTTACCAAGTCTCTGAAACAATAAAATTTGTAATCTACAAGGTTCCTCGTCACTCCGACTGAGTCGTGCGTTTTAACCGGATCTTGCAGGGATTCTCTGGATTTGCTGTAACTTGCCAGGAATCGGCTGCTGCTGGTTTAACCCTGGAGTGATGTATCCACGGAGCCACTTCGGCTACTTTTATCGCTGTAGGGGTAGACAGAAGAACAACATAAGGACCTCTCCACTTGGGCCCTAACGGCACATTATTCCACTCTTTAATCCACACTTGGTCGCCTGGGTGGTAACTATGAATTGGGGGATAAATATTCACAGGTAATCTATCTTGTACCCATTTCTGTACCTCCTCCATAGTCTTACCCAACTCTACAACCTGCTGCCGGGTAATTCCTTCTCCCAACTGACTCAAATCCCCCCTTAAGTTACCAAGCACGGGAGGTGGTCGCCCGTACATGATTTCAAAAGGAGAGAGGCCCATCCTTCTGGTAGGTGTACTACGGATTCGCAATAGAGCTATGGGCAAGAGAACGTTCCACTTAAGTTGGGTTTCCTGACACATTTTAGCCAACTGATTCTTAATAGTTCTATTCATTCTCTCTACCTTACCAGAACTCTGGGGTCTATATGCCGTATGAAGCCTCCACTTTATACCAAGCATATGAGTCAATTGTTGTAGGCACTGATGAACAAAAGCTGGACCATTGTCCGATCCTATAGAGCAGGGTAGTCCATATCGGGGTATTATTTCTCGTAGCAGGAATCTCACGACTTCTCCTGCTTTCTCTGTACGAGTAGGACATGCTTCTACCCAGCCTGAATAGGTGCACACCACTACCAGCAGGTAGCGATGTCCACCCGATTTAGGCATCACTGTATAGTCAATTTGTAAATCGGACATGGGAAGTCCCCCCATAAACTGGACTCCTGGTGGCTTTACTGGTCCTTGTCTTGCATTATTTTTAGCACACGTTACACATCTACGTACAATGGCCTGAGTCAAGTTGGACAATCTTGGTATGTAGAAATGTTTTCTGAGAGATTCTTCTGTACTGTCTCTCCCAGAATGTGTCCCGTTATGATAGTTTTGGACAATTTCTACCGCTAGTGATGCTGGAATAACTATTCTTCCATCTTCTAACTGATACCATTTGTTCTCCAAATACTTTCCAGGTTCAGTCCTTAACCACTCCTCTTCTTGAGCTGTATAAATTGGAGTCCATTGAGACAGTGGAGTTGGTATAAGAGCAGCTATATGCCCCACATATTCCTGTCTTCCTGATTCAGCAGCACGCTTAGCTGCACTATCTGCCATCCGATTCCCTTTGGTTACATCACCATCTCCTCTCAGATGCGCCCGACAATGTATAATACCGACTTCTTTCGGCTCCCACACTGCTTCCAATAGTTGTAGGATCTCAGCTGCGTATTTGATTTCTTTGCCTTCTGAATTCAATAGTCCTCTTTCTTTATACAAAGCTCCGTGGGCATGAGTGGTTAAAAACGCATACTTGGAGTCCGTGTAGATGTTCACTCTTAAACCTTCAGCCAATTGTAACGCTCGTGTCAGTGCTATCAATTCTGCCTTTTGTGCTGATGTTCCTTTTGCCAGTGGCCGAGCTTCTATCACCTTGTCTATCGTTGTTACTGCATATCCTGCATAGCGGATCCCTTCTTTTACATAACTACTGCCGTCGGTGTAATATTGAACATCAGGGTTCTGGATGGGAAAATCACGAAGATCTGGTCTACTTGAAAATACTTCATCCATTACTTCCAAACAATCATGTTGACTTTCAGTAGGTTGTGGCAAAAGGGTAGCTGGATTTAAGGTATTTACAGTCTCTAAATGCACTCTTGGGTTTTCACACAACATTGCTTGATACTTGGTCATACGGCTGTTACTAAACCAATGATTTCCTTTGTAATCCAACAACGTCTGTACTGCATGTGGAACTCGTACATAAAGTTCTTGACCCAGAGTGAGTTTATCGGCTTCAGCTACTAGCAGGGCGGCTGCAGCTACAGCTCTTAGACAAGGTGGAAGTCCGCTGGCCACTGCATCCAGTTGCTTAGACATGTAGGCAACAGGTCTTTGCCATGATCCCAAGTACTGTGTCAATACTCCCACAGCCATTCTTCTTTGCTCATGTACATACAGGTAGAATGGCCGTGTGTGGTCAGGTAGACCTAATGCTGGGGCACTCATCAAAGCCCTCTTCACATCTTCGAATGCCGTTTGCTGTTCTTGAGTCCATAAGAAGGGGTCGTGCTCTGTACCTTTGATAGCTGCATACAGAGGTTTTGCCAGTATCGCGTAGCTGGGAATCCATATCCTACAGAAGCCTGCTGCCCCCAAGAATTCTCGCACTTGTCTTCTATTCCTGGGTATCGGTATTTGGCACACAGCTTCTTTTCTCTCTGGCCCCATAATTCTTTGACCTTCAGAGATATGGAATCCCAGATATTTGACAGTTGGCAAACACAACTGAGCCTTCCTTCTTGACACCTTGTATCCTGCCTTCCAGAGAATGTGTAGTAGATCGTGCGTTGCTTGCTGACATACTTCCTTTGTAACTGCTGCTATCAACAAGTCATCTACATATTGTAATAATACACACTCTCCTGGGATAGACTCGAAATCTAGTAGATCTTGACTTAGAGCTGAACCAAATAGGGTAGGTGAATTTTTAAACCCCTGGGGCAATCTTGTCCAGGTCATTTGGCGTTTCGAGCCCGTTACAGCATTTTCCCATTGGAAAGCGAAGATACATTGGCTTTCTGCGGCAATTCGGAGGCAAAAGAAGGCATCTTTGAGATCTAAGACTGTAAAGTAAGTAGCCCCGCCCGGAATTAAAGCAAGCAGGTTATATGGATTGGGCACGACTGGATGTATACTAACAACCGCATCATTGACTGCTCTCAAGTCCTGCACAGGTCGATACTCATCTGTACCGGGCTTTTGAACAGGCAGCAATGGGGTGTTCCAGGGGGAAGTACAGAATTTTAGGATACCATACCGTATGAACTTATCCAGATAAGATTGGATGTTCTTCTTAGCCTTCTGCGGAATATGATATTGTCTCAGGCTTACTGGATAAACCCCAAGTTTTAGTTCGATTTTAATAGGTGGAATATTGCGGGCCAGTCCTGGTGGGTTGTTCTCTGCCCAAACTCCTGGTATGTTAAATAAGGATTCATCACTCCTCGGGTTTTGGCTAGTCAACACTGTATAAAGTCGCCACTCTTCTTCCTTTGGTACGGACAATGTCATAATACCTGAGGGTCCATTAAACTTTAAGGATGTTGTTCCATTTGGTAGGAACGTAATCTGCGCTTGTAATTTGGATAGCATATCACGTCCCAGCAATTGGACTGGACACTCAGGCATATAAAGGAATTGATGTTTTACTACGTGGCCTCCCAATGTACAGAGTCGACTTTTAAGAACCGGTTTTTCAGCACTTCTTCCAGTTGCTCCTATTACAGTAATAGTTCTTCCAGATGGAGGAGCAACTTGATTAGTCACCACCGAATGTTCAGCACCAGTGTCGATCATGAACGCACTCCTTTTTCCCCCTATTGATACATCGACCATAGGCTCCGCTCGACCAAGGGGGATGGAGCCCGGTCGGTATCAATAGTCCTCCATGACCGTGTCAGCCAATCCCACAAAGTCCCTACCTTCTCTATCGCGGGACCTTTGCGCTGCTGGATAGTACCTATCTTCCCTTACACTTCCTCTGTTCCCATTACTCCCTCTATTACCATTACTCCCTCCGGGGCCTCCTCTACCTCTCGCTCTGCCTCTAAAGTTTCCGTAACCTGCCCTGGGTAAGTCTCTCTCATACTGCTCTCTTTGCGGACACTCGTTCCTCCAATGCCCTTCTTCCTTACAGTACGCGCACTGATTCCTACTCAAAGGCTCCCTATTCCATCTACCATCGCCTCTATCTGGGCCCCGTCTATCTACGCCTGCGATCGCTACCGCTAGCATATCTGCCTTTCTACGCATCTTGCGCTCTTCCTCTTTCTTACTTTCTGTTTCCCTATTCATATATACTTTGTTCGCTACCTCCATTGGTTGGGTGATAGACATACCTGCAAACCCTTCTAATTTCTGTAGCTTGCGCTTAATATCTCCGTAAGCTTGGCTGACAAAGGCGGAGTTTACCATTCGGGAATTATCAGCGTCTTCCGGATTAAAGGGGGTATACAAGCGGTATGCCTCCAATAATCGGTCATAAAAGACACTGGGCGCTTCATCACTTTTCTGAATCACCTCAACTGTCTTCGACATGTTAATAGCTTTCTTCCCTCCGGCTTTCATGCCAGCAATTATAGCATCTCTATAGGCTTTAAGTTGAGCCATATCTGCGCCATTTACATTCCAGTCAGGATCGGTGTTAGGGTAATGTGTTGCGGCCCATGCTGCCGGATTGGCTTGATTTAAAGCACGGGCTCTCTCCTCTAGCGCCTTAATGGCCGCTTGGTTAATCCTTGTCCTTTCCTCATTATTGAACAATGTCATTAATAACTGCTGGCAATCAGCCCATGTCGGGTTATGTGTCTGAACTATCGAGGTGAACAGATCGGTCATAGCTTGTGGTTTCTCAGTGTACGAGGAATTGTGGGTCTTCCAATTCAAGAGATCGGTAGTCGTGAACGGGACATATACGAAGACTGGGTCAGCATGTGCCATTTGACCTGCGGCATCGATATAGGCTGACCCAGGATTCAGACGAAGAGGCATCTGATAATGTTTTAATTGTTGGGTACCGGTCAGTTGTCGGGTTAGTATGGGGCTACGTGGAGGGGCGTCAGTTAAAGGTTCCGGTCGAGAGGTAATAGGGCATGAGGATGTGGGAACTTGATTTTGGGAAAAGTTAGTGAATAGTATACTCCGAGCCGAGCTAGAAGAAGCTTGACCGGAAGTTTGAAGTGGCGCCAAATCAGGATATTCAAATCTAATGGGGGTTGGTCCTGGTTCCGGAAGGGGAGTTTTAATACGAGGGGGGGGTGGATTCTGTACTGGAGGAGGAAGCGGAAGTGGATGGGGGCAATAGGGGAAGGGGTGCAGAGCTTCCTGCATTCGCGTCACTTCCTCTTAAAGGAAAGTAAGGAGGCGGCAAAGGGATCTCGGACTCAGGGGGCGTGTCCAAAATGGGCCTAACACCAGTCCTAGTGGACAAACAAGTCCTGGCCACCATGAGGCGACATTGCTCCTCGTGGCATATCCGGATCCATTTTGGCGAGTCGTTTACGGCCTGCCCCAACAATCAATGTATGGAAACTGTCCGTAAAGTTCAGGCCTACCTGACACAGCCACGTGTACACGCTGTACCAGGGTTGGATCCAAACTGCCACGCGGCGGCCATGCCGCAACCAAAATAGGCCACTCCCTAGTGCACAAAGTGACCAAACGTACAGGAGACATTTTAACCCCAAAATCACATGTTTTGAATCCCTTTTTAAAATTCTTTACCATACAACCTAAGGGATCCGAAATCGTTGACTCTGACGCGCCCATACTTATCAATGGAACGTCGTTGACAACGAATACTATGCACGCGTTCTTATTCAACAGTCACACCCGTTTCCTCTGGCAACAGCACCACGTGGTACAGTTACCGAGTGAAACGTACACAATAACACAATAATCACTCAGGGAATTCCCGTACACACACAGCTGTTACACCAGTCACTAAATAATCAATATTATGCCCTTTGGCGAAACTATACAGTCACCCACGCTATAATTCTCTATATATGAATTACCCGTCTATAACACACCCCAGTAACATCGTCTTTTACTAGTATCGGTTACAGTACGGTTAGCATAGGTCAAAGCACAATTTAAGGTCACAATACAATTATTAGTGGTTACGGTGTTAAACATGCAATAGGCGACAATGATTAGTACTTATATACAGTGTCAGTAAATATACAGGGTTATGGTACCGTGCACTATGATACAGCAACACACTATTAACACTCTCGCTAGACGGCTGAGCTCGCGCTATCTAACAAGATATACACTTTACTAACAATCTTTAACACATTTACAATCCCAACTAAACTATTGGCCAGTACCTTGAATGGACTACCTAAAACTATATACACCCGTTTTGGTTAGCCACACTGCCCAAACACCACATATAGCGAACTAGAGGGCGAAATTTACAAAATTGCCCTTCTAGTCTATTTACTCTATCAAAAGTCTAGTGGGTTCCAAATTTACACGCCTTCCCACTTAGCCAAGATAGGTTGAGAGCTAGCGAACCGAATTTACACAGGCGCCGCTTAGTCTCCCGGTCCCTCCGACCTAGCGAGCGTAATATACACCCTAGAACGCTAGTCTCCGGCTAGGGCTATTTACACAGGACCCCGCCTGACTAACCAGATCAAACGGTCTTACTAAAGAGCGTTCGATCGAGCGGTGCGCCTTCGCTCCTTCCCTCCGACAGAGGGGGCAGATTCCATACACAGATTTAAACCCCTTTTGGGCCTACCGCACAATCGGTATACCCCTAGTGGGTCTGCCGTCTAAAACAGCAGTTGTCTTACCTCCTCGTTCCTGAACCTGAGTTCACACTCATCGACGGGGACACCCCAGCACTTCTTACGTAGAGGCCGATGATCTCCTGGACAACAGACCAGTGGCGCCGAGACGAAGGGAGGTCCACGCAGAAGTTCAGGGGTGCAGCCGTAGAGAACGTGGGCAAAGATAGACCGTCTCACGCCTCTGCCTCTCAGCTACCGTTGAGCGATGAGCTTCCCGGCCAATGCACCAAATGATACCGGAGAAACTGACGGAAGCAAAGCACAGAGAGATGGACACAGGTTTCTTCAGGAAGGAAGAGATTCTTTATTGGATCACCGATCGGGACTCAGAGGGACTAATGTCACCAAAAATACAGAAAGTTCTGAGCCCTGAACAATAGTGCAGGCTCCCTATATAGGCACATAACTCCTCCCATATTAAGCTCCACCCGCACATTCTCTTGACCAATCATTACAAATAAGAATTAACTTCCTGCTTGACCGCATGGCTTGTCCAGCACAATGGAGGAGGGGAATACTACATCCTGTATTCTTGCACATACTCCGTACACTACTGATCGTATCTTGCCTCGTGCAACCAACTGATCGATACGTCAGCATATGCACGTACACATGCCACGTGGTAATCTCGGCCTACTAAATTTATTTTTACCGAGATTCCACCACACTTTATCTTTGTGTTTGGTTATATTGGGAAGCAGTTTTTTTTCTATAATGAGATTTTATAAATTGATCAATTTGGGTATTTTCCGAAAGTTCTTTGCTTAAGATAAAGGATTTTATTCTTAAGTCATTAAATAATTCTTTAGAAGGGAGATTAAAGTTAAGCTGTAACATTGGAAAAGGTAAGATTTGATTTCCCTCTAATAACTCCTCAAAATTCCGCACTTTTCCCATTCTTGAATATTTATATCTTTTATATAATATTTTAAAAATACTAGTGGGGCACTTCTTGATATGTATTTGGTGCCATATTTTTTCTTTAAGTGCTTTACTACATATATCATTGTATTGTTCATCGGATTATTAGATTTTATGCTTTTCACGAGCTTACTATTGCACCAAATAAGATGTAGCGGAGAGCTGATTTCCCACAGCTTAACTCCACTCATATATTAAAAGAATGCAGGAACAAGTAATAAATCCAAGGAAGTATCCAGCACAATTAGCAATAAAATCCAACAGTATCCCATCACCCTTCCCAATCACTGGATGACACACAGTATCAGGAGTAGAACTGTGTTTTAATGGCAACATTCCTGCTTTTATGAGATTCTCCCATGCAAGGGAGGGATTCACCACAATTAGTACAGTAACCAATCCCATAGACGTTACCTCCCACACATCTCCCCCCCTTAGATTAACAGTTAACACAATTATACAGTACATACTTTTCCCCACTTCTTAGATGTACCCCAAATATGTGTGGGTGGTACTATGTGTGGAAAACCTGCATAAAAGAAGGCCCTTTGGTGCCAAGTAATACAGTTCATCTTCACCCTCAATCTAGAGTCCTGTCTCTTATTGGGTTGAATTGCTCTATCACTACAAGGGATTGCTATGCTCTGTATACTCCCTTAGCTAATCACTACTAAGCTCTTTTAAGAGCTTGTTCCTGCTTCACTCTCTTGGAGGAGAGGTTCACCCACTGGAACCTGGAGCCTTGTCGTAGGTCCAGGGTGGGTAGGAGACGGCGAGACCCCAACCAAGCTGCGGCAGTTCGTGGGGTCTGCGGTGGTTGTGGTGTCTGTCGGAGCGCTTGCAGCCCTCAGGAAGCGCTGGGAGCATCCTTCAACAGAGGTACCCAGTCGGGGGGGCCAGGTGATCTGTTACACCTGGAACTGATGGCAGTGTTCGAGGCTTTTGGTCACCTGAAGTAAAAAACCCATCACCATTGGGTGAAACTGCGAGTGGCCAACACTACAGTAGTGGCGTATATGAACCACCAAGGATGTATTCATTCATATTCAGAGTCTGAGGATGATGAGTATCATGATCCCTCTCATGAAATGGGCATAAAAACACTTTCTGGGGTAATATGCAATTTATCTTCCAGGTTCCATGAACATTAAGGCAGATTTCCTGAGCAGGCATCAAATCTTGCCATAGGGATGGTGCCTAGCCAAATGGAACTTTAATATGTTAATATACAGATTGGGTCCCCCTGAAGTCAACATAACAGACATCTTCATGAAAAGACAGATTCAGAGGTTCTTCTGCAGGGTGTATCGTCCTCTAGTGGAAGGTTGGTATGCCCTCTCCTGTTCCTGGAATTCCCATAATTTGACCTCTCCCCTGCCGTCCTGCAACGTGTCACTGCTTGCCTTTCTTCCATCTCTGACTGGATGTCCTCACGCTTTCTGAAACTTAACCTCTCTAAAACTGAACTCCTTGTCTTTCCTCCTCCTAATACTGATCCTCTTCTCTCGCTCTCCCTTCAAGTCAGTGATATCCACATAAGTCCATCCCTGCAAGCACGCTGTCTTGGCGTCATACTTGACTCTGGTCTCACCTTTGAGTCTCACATCCAGTTTGTTGCCAAGTCCTGTAGGTTCCAACTCAAAAACATAGCCCGCATTCGCCCCTTTCTTACGCAAGATGCTACCAATGAGCTTGTCCATGCTCTAGTAATTTCCCGCATGGATTACTGTAACCCTCTCCTGATTGGTCTCCCCAAAAGCCGTATTACCCCACTACAGTCTGTAATGAATGCTGCAGCTAGACTGATTTTCCTCTCTAGTCGGTCCTCTCACACCTCACCCCTCTGCCAGTCCTTACATTGGCTCCCTGTATGCTATAGGGGTCAATTCAAAGTGCTAACCCATACATTTAAAGCACTGAACAATTCTAGCCCCACTTATATCTCTTCACTAATCCATAGATATGCCCCTCCTCGTACCCTCCGCTCTGCCTGTGACCACCTCCTGACCGCTGCTCGCACCCGTACGGCCAACTCGCGCTTGCAGGACCTCTCGCCAGTGGCTCCTCTCCTATGGAATAGCTTGCCTACTGCCATCAGACTCTCCCCTAGTCTTCAATCATTTAAGAAGGGCCTTAAAACCCATCTCTTCAGGAAAGCTTATGGCTCCAGCTCTGCTTCACTCCTACTTGATATTTCTTGTCCTAATGTTTCTAATACCCCACCTCCTATAGTCTGTAAGCTCGTTTGAGCAGGGTCCTCTTCAACCTATTGTTCCTGTAAGTTTTCTTGTAATTGTTCTATTTATTGTTACATCCCCCCTCTCAAAATATTGTAAAGCGCTACGGAATCTGCTGGCGCTATATAAATGGCAATAATAATAATAATAATAATAATAAGGGGCATGTGTTTCACCCGATTCCCCTAATATTCTCCTGAGGAGGATTCAGAAGGAACAAGTGGAGGTGATAGCAATTCTCTTGTATTGGCTTTGGAGACCCTGGTTCCCATTGTTGAGCCTTTCCAGGAATAGTTCAATGCATCTAGCAGTAAGAGGACCTGCTATCTCAGGATCCTCTGTTCCACCATGCTCCACAAATCCTCAATCTGATGGCATGGAGACTGAAAGGAGGTGGCTGAAGTAGAATGGATTCTCAGAAGCTCTAATTTCCACCATGCTTCAGGCAGTGAAAAGGAATACTTCTGCTGCCTATTATCCTATCTGGGACATCTTCTCTGATTGGACATTAAATAAAGGTATTTCCCCAGAGTCCTTCACAGCTGGAGATATCCTGTGGTTTCTACAGGAAGACCTGAACAAAGGTGTCAGCTTCAACACTCTGAACATCCATATTTCAGCCCTTTCAGCTTTATCTAGAGTGAGATGGACTTCAACTCTGATGTAGCTTGTTTATGAAGGCTGTCATGCAAATCAGGCCTCCTATTAAGTCCATTTCTCCTCGTTGGGACTTGCCTCTTGTCCTTTTGGTCTTACAGGGTTCCTCATTGGAACATATAACAGCGATTCCGGTTATGCTCCTCACTCTTAAACCGGTTCTTCTGTATTGGCAGTGCATTCATCAGAAGAACCTTTCATCTCGTTCCATAAGGATAAGGGGATATTGAGAACAGTTCCAGAGTTCCGAACTGAAGTGGTGTCATCATTTCATATGAAATCATTTTGCCTGTTTTCTTTCCATCTCCATCTTCTGAGGAGCAATGCCTGCAAGCATCTCCTAAAACCATCTTTAGGTGTCTGGTCTCAGCCATTACTAAGCCTTGCGAGGCAAAACAAGTTCTGGTTCCTCAAGGTCCATTCCTCCTGGTCTCTGTCCACTTCCTGGGCAGTTGTTGCACAAGTTTC
>OW240914.1:357036595-357049351 GCA_933207985.1 Pelobates cultripes
CTTAAAGGGCCAGCACTAGTCCAATAAAAGTCCTGTTAAGACACTCACCGCCAGGTAGATGAAGCCGCCGTTTAGTGAATAATCCCCTTCTCCAGAAATGCAGTTTATATCCAGCCGACCGCCAAACTCCCGAATGAAGTTCACGAACACGGCAACTCCCGATCAGTAAAACAGTCGAACGCCTTCCACAGCTAGAAATAACGAAAGCGCTGTCCCAGTAGTAATTCCCCCACAAACGAGACCAAGCTCCGTCTTGAGGGTCAAATAAGGTTCTGTTTAATGGGGGCTACCTGCCCGGTATTTATGCAGGTCTCCACAAGGTGGACACTCCCCGAGGGGACCTTGTGGAAGACTGTAAAACATATTGTACAGTAGCCAATCGCAGTGGCTTCAATATAAGCCCTTCCCATCTTACCCATAAATCCGTCTTCTCTACCTCGGAGATAATTGGGAAGAAACCTAATTATCTCCTAGGATAGAGACCATCGCCATTTTAAAATACAGTAATAGAAATACATTAAAATACATAACTTAGAAAATACCGAATGAATATAGTTCGTATAACGTATCCCCAGACAGCCTGGATCTGAGTGCATATTTCCACCGAATAGCGCTCAGATCCGATGTATCTAGTCGAATCGCCATGGAGTCAAAGTCTTTCACCAGTCCTTCGGTATACGAATGACTCCATGGGACGGCTATCTGGGTAAAGGTCCATACGAATGCATAAAACTCCCGAACAGACCGGCGTTCGTATGCCTCGCCGAAATAGAAGGGGGGGCATCAGCTTCCAGCGGTGTTCGGTAGATTAAAGTGTCCGTTTTTAGTTCCATAGAATTTGTACCGAACACCGCTACGCTTTCTCGTGTCCCAAAATGGCCGCTGCCTTGTGGTCGACATGTGAACGACGACCACACGTACGAATGGAATGGAGAGGTGTCTGCGGTTAACCACAACGTTCTAATTGGGGCCAAGAGGTTAACCAGCAACACACTCCTCTCCTGGGTGGTCGTTCGTCGGTAGTTTCAATCGGCATTTTGTAATTTCACGAACAGGGGCATACGAACAGGGAATCCAGCGAAATAAAGGGGAAACAGATGAACCAGCAATATAGGTGAATCTGTCACACGGCTCCCCCCTTGTGGGACACTCCGGCAGACCCGGCTTGACCCTTTGGCGGGTCAACGTGGGGATGACCGGACTAAGAGGTGGTAAGAATGTCGGTTTGCCTGGACAATCCATCTGCATTCCCGTTCTGCTTACCGGGTCGATAGCTGATGCTGAAGTTATATGGTTGTAGTGCTAAACTCCACCTCAGCAGTCTGCTATTGTCTCCTGAGACCCGGTTAAGCCAGACGAGGGGATTGTGGTCCGTCACAAGGGAAAATTCCTGTCCATATAAATAAGGGCTTAACTTTTTCAATGCCCACACCAGGGCCAAACATTCCTTCTCCACTGCCGCATAACTCACTTCTCTGGGTAACAGCTTTCTGCTGAGATATGCGACAGGGTGCTCTCCTCCATCCTCCCCGACCTGGCTCAGCACAGCCCCCAGTCCATATATGGAAGCATCTGTATGGACGAGAAAACATTTGTTAGGGACTGGGGCAGCCAGGACAGGGGCATTCACAAGAGCCTGTTTGAGTGCTTGAAAGGCAGCTTCACAAGCTGGAGACCACAGGACCTGCTTAGGGAGATTTTTCTTTGTCAGGTCAGTCAGGGGTTTAGCAATAGTGCTGTAGTCGGGGACAAAGCGTCTATAGTACCCTGCTGTCCCTAGGAAGGCTAACACCTGGGTCTTAGTGATAGGTGTGGGCATAGGCGTGCGCAGCCTATTGCATTAGGGTGTGCACCCTAAAGCACAAACATACGCCGCGTGTGTGTGTGTATATATATATATATATATATATATACATATATATATATATATATACATATATATATTCACAGACACACACACTCACAGACACACTCACACACACTGACACACACATACTCACACACTTACAGACACACACTGACACACACACACACACACACACACTCACTGACACACACACACTGACACATACTCACACACTCACTGACACACACACTCACAGACACATACTCACACTGACACACACTCACAGACACACACTCACACACTCACAGATACACACTGACACATACTCACACACTCACTGACACACACACTCACAGACACATACTCACACATTTACACACAATCACAGACACACACTCACACACTCACAGACACACACTGACACACACACACTCACAGACACATACTCACATACTCACACACTCACTGACACACACAGACACACACACACACTCACAGACACACACACACAGACACATACTCACACACTCACTGACACACACTCACAGACACACACACTCACAGACACACACACACACTGACACATACTCACACACACACTGACACACACACACACAAATTATTATATTTAAAAAAAAATTTTTAAATGTCCACCCAGCCTCCTACCTGGAGTGCTGGTGGACTTGTTCCTGGGGTCCAGTGGGGGCAGGCGCCTTTCTCCAGCTCAGCCGCGGCGAGGGAGCTCTCTGCTCTCTGCTTCCTCTCGCCGCGCGGGCTGTCTGCTGTAACTGGGAGCCGGAATATGACGTCATATTCCGGCTTCCGGCATCAGCGCTCGGCGAGAGGAAGCAGAGAGCTCCCTCGCCGCGGCTGAGCTGCAGGGTGGGGGGGAATCATCACCTCTTGCCCTCCCATGACAGGGGCAAGAGGTGAAACAGGGGACACTGAGTGCCTGCAGGAACAGCGTTCCTGCTCAAAAAAAGTGCAGGAACGCTGTTCCTGCAGGACTCAAACCATAGGCGTGCCACGGGGATTAGGGTGTGCCCAGGCACACCCGGCACACCCCGTGCACACGCCTATGGGTGTGGGCCAGTTAGCTACTGCCTCTATCTTGGCTGGCTCTGGTCTCTGGCTTCCACACCCCACTCTGTGACCCAGGTACTGCACTTCAGCCATACCTAAATGGCACTTCTCTGGCTTCAATGTCAGGCCAGCGGCCCGAATTTTGTCCAGTACTACCCCTACATGTACCAGGTGTTCCTCCCAGGACTCACTGTAGATCGCAATGTCATCCAGGTAGGCACAAGCAAATTCCTGGAATCCATCAAGAAGTCTATCCACCATACACTGAAAGGTAGCCGGTGCATTCTTCATCCCAAATGGCATGACCTTGAATTGGTACAGGCCAAATGGGGTGATGAAGGCCAACTTGGGGATAGCATCCACAGCCAGGGGAATCTGCCAGTAGCCTTTGCACAGGTCTATAGTGGTCAGATAGCGTCCCCTGGCAATGCGATCTAACAATTCGTCTACCCGGGGCATCGGGTAGGCGTCAGTGGTGGTCAGCTCATTGAGGCGCCTGTAGTCCACACAGAACTGGGTGGTCCCATCCTTCTTGGGCACCAGGACTACAGGCGAAGCCCAAGGGCTATCGGAGTGTTCGATGACCCCAAGCTGGGTCATCTCCTGTATCTCCTTCCGCATTCTTTCTCGGACTGCTTCAGGGATACGGTAAGGGGGCTGTCGTAGAGGGTTTTGTCCAGGGGTTTCTACCTTGTGTACAGCTAGGGTAGTGTAGCCAGATTCTTAGGAGAACGTCGCCTGCTTCTCCCACAGAAGCTGTCTTGCCTGGCCCTTCTCGGTGGGGCTCAATCTGTCCCCTAGCTGTACCAGGCTAGTAAGATCCATCTGGGAGTCCCTCTCTAACAAGTCTGGTAAGGGTAAACTTTCTGTATCATCTGCAGCAGGGGCACATACTGCAGCGACATTCTCTGGTCTCTCCTGATACTCCTTTAGCATGTTCACATGGAAGGATCGCTGGATCCTTTCATCCGAACAGCTGGCTATAAGGTAGGTAGTATCACATACCTGCGCTAACACCTTATACAGGCCCTGCCAGGATGCCTGCATCTTGTTTGCCTTCACAGGTTTGAGCACTAACACTTTCTGCCCAACCTGGAAGACTCGCTGTCGGGCACCCCGATCGTACCATCTCTTCTGTCTCCCCTGAGCCACCTGGAGATTCTCCCTTACCATTAGAGACAGTTTCTCCATGCGGTCCCGGAGTTCCAGAACATACGGTACTATGGGGGTCCCTTCCTGCTCTGTCTCCCCCTCCCAGTGGCCTCTAATGAGATCTAGGGGTCCGCGGACCCTTCTCCCATATAGCAACTCAAAGGGGGAGAACCCAGTAGATTCCTGGGGCACCTCCCTGTAGGAAAACAACAGATGAGGCAGGAATCGCTCCCAGTCTCTACAAGTGTCAGAAAAGGTCCTCAGCATCTGTTTGAGGGTACCGTTAAATCGCTCGCAGAGACCGTTAGTCTGTGGATGGTAAGGTGAGCTAAGCAGCGGTTTAATGCCGCACACCTTCCACAGTTGCTGGGTGAGCACAGCAGTAAATTGGGTTCCCTGGTCAGAGAGGATCTCTTTAGGGAACCCGACTCTGGTAAAAATCCTAACCAGGGCATCAGCAGCTGTCTCTGCCTCTATATTAGACAGCGCTACTGCCTCTGGATAGCGAGTGGCATAATCCACCACGGTGAGAATATATTTCTTACCGGATGGACTAGCCCTGGCCAGTGGACCCACAATGTCAATGGCTATACGGGCAAAGGGCTCCCCAATGATAGGCATTGACATAAGCCTGGCTCTTGGGTGGTCCCCCCGCTTTCCTACCCGTTGACATGTGTCACACGTACTACAATATGTCCGAACAGCCTGATTAAAGTTTGGCCAAAAGAAGTTCTGCATGATCCTATAGGCTGTGCGGCGAGAACCTAGATGTCCAGCTAGCGGAACATCATGCCCTATCCGCAGAATCTCCTGCCGGTATTTTGCGGGCACCACCAGCTGTCGATTCGGCGGAGGGGCAACACTTTTCGGGGAAAGCTTGGGGATCCTATACAACCTGTCCCCCACCCACTCATACCGTTCCCCATCTACTCCTTCCTCTCCAGTATCCGCTCTGTCCCTATACTTCTGGAGCGTCAAATCTGCCTGGGTTTCCCTCCCAAACTCCTCTGTTCTAGGGTACCAGTCGGGGAATCGGGTCTTACCTGGGTCTCAGCAGCAGGTGGGCTGGTTCCAGCAGCACGGGTCTGGGCACGGGTAGTCACTGGGTTGATATCAGCAGGTCCCATTGGAGCATAAGCGGACACCAAAGGGGCCAAGTCATTCCCAAGCAAAACATCAGCAGGTAAGTCTTTCATGACCCCCACATTCACGTGTCCAGAGCCCACCCCCCAATCCAAGTGAACCCGGGCAACCGGTAAACGGAACACTGCACCTCCCGCCACCCTCACTGCCACAGTATTTCCAGTGTGTTGGTGTTCTGAAACAAGGTTCTTTTGGAGCAAAGTCATAGTGGCTCCGGTGTCTCTCAGACCAGTTACTGCTTTGCCATTTAGATTAACGGTCTGCCTGTGCTGTTGACAGTTATCCTGCTGCGCTGCTTGTACTGGATCCGCCTCATGTAGTATACCCCAAAATTCCTCCTGCTCAAGACAGTGAGCGGAAGGTTGGGGTGGCTGCTGATTTCCGCCGGCTGGTCTTCTCCACGACTGGGCTTGGCTGGAATTGTTTAATGGGCACTCTGGTCGCTTGTGCCCCAACTGCTTACACCCATAGCACCAGATAGGCTGTGAGTAATCCCGTGCGTTGATTCGGGCAGGCTGAATATAATTGTTCGCTGTTGGCATTGTGGGGGTGCGTTGCGCTGGGTGTTGATATACTGCAGTGGTTGGAGGGGCTGCTGGTTTGTACTCCACTCGGGTAGGGACCTTGGCTGCTGTCTGGTCCAGTTTCCTGGCATCAGTGTACTCATCAGCCAGACGAGCAGCTTCGGGTAAGGTAGCGGGTTTACGGTCCCTAACCCATTCTCTGACTCCTGCAGGTAAGCGGTCAAAGCAGTGCTCCAACAAAAATACTTGCAGCACTTCTTCCCCAGTTACCGCTTGGCACCCTGCCATCCAGTGGGCTGCGGTGCGGTGTACTCGGCATGCCCACTCAACATAAGAATCGCCAGCCTGTTTGTTGGTGTCCCGGAATCGCCGCCGGTACGCCTCAAGGGTCACAGCGTATCTGGCCAAAAGGGCATCATTCACTGCCCTGTAGCTGGTAATTTCCTCCTCTGGGATGGCCCGAAACGCCTCACTGGCCCGGCCGGATAACTTCCCAGAGAGGATGGTGACCCATTCCTCTGCGGGTACCTGGTGTAAGGCACATTGCCTTTCAAAATCAGCCAGGAACCCATCAATCTCTCCTTCGGCTTCTACAAAATTTCGAAATGCAGCAAAGGGTACTTTTCTCCTTCCATTATTATTATATGGTACCTCAGCTGCTGCAGCGCCTCTTCCTTGAAGCGCCTGTTGTGCTGCTACTGCCGCTTGCACTTGAACCACAATATCTGCTGCGGGGTTGGGGCCAAAATGTGCCAGCCTGATCTGAACTGCCCGGTTAAATTGTATCTCCTCGGGTGTTAACTCCAGTATGCCAGGCACATTAGCTCTCCCCGTTCCCTGTGCTGCATCCATTTCCAATAGTATGGCAATAATCTCCCTTTTCTTGAGATTACTTGCTGATCGTCCTCTGCGTTCTAATATATCTTTAAGGGTAGCACGCCTTAACTCTTCATACTGCATTTCCAACCTGGGATGTGTAGCTGGCCTTCTGGGCGGTAGGATTCATCCCGTCGCTTGCCACCAATTGTTAAGACACGAACCGCCAGGTAGATGAAGCCGCCGTTTAGTAAATAATCCCCTTCTCCAGAAATGCAGTTTATATCCAGCCGATCGTCAAACTCCCGAACGAAGTCCACGAACACGGCAGCTCCCGATCAGCAAAACAGTCGAACGCCTTCCACAGCTAAAAATAACGAAAGCGCTGTCCCAGTAATAATTCCCCCACAAACGAGACCAAGCTCCGTCTTGAGGGTCAAATCAGGATCTGTTTAATGGGGGCTACCTGCCCGGTATTTATGCAGGTCTCCACAAGGTGGACACTCCCTGAGGGGACCTTGTGGAAGACTGTAAAATATATTATACAGTAGCCAATCGCAGTGGCTTCAATATAAGCCCTTCCCATCTTACCCATAAATCCGTCTTCTCTACCCCGGAGATAATTAGGAAGAAACCTAAATATTTCCCAGGGTAGAGACAATCGCCATTTTAAATTACAGTAGCAAAAATACATTAAAATACATAACTGAAGAAATACCGAATTAATATAGTTCGTGTAACGTATCCCCAGACAGCCTGGATCTGAGTGCATATTTTCACCGAATAGCGCTCAGATCCGATGTATCTAGTCGAATCGCCATGGAGTCAAAGTCTTTCACCAGTCCTTCGGTATACGAATGACTCCATGGGACGGCTGTCTGGGTAAAAGTCCATACGAATGCATAAAAACTCCCGAACGACCGACGTTCGCATGCCTTGTCGAAATAGAAGGTGGGCATCAGCTTCCAGCGGTGTTCGGTAGTTTAAGTGTCCGTTTTTAGTTCCATACAATTTGTACCGAACACCGCTATGCGTTCGTGTGTCCCAAAATGGCCGCTGCCTCGTGGTCGACATGCGAACGACGACCACCCGTACAAATGGAATGGAGAGGTGTCTGCGGTTAACCACAACGTTCTAATTGGGGCCAAGAGGTTAACCAGCAGCACACTCCTCTCCTGGGTGGTCGTTCGTTCGGTAGTTTCAATCTGTAGTTTGCAAATTACACGAACGGGGGTATACGAACAGGAAATCCAGCGAAACAAAGGGAAACAGACGAACCAGCAATACAGATGAATCTGTCACAACGTGCATTTGGTGATACGAACAGCGGCAACACAGGGAAAAAACTTTATTTAACAAGCAATTTGCGGTTAGCAGCCAGGGGTGGTCAGTTATTAAAAGATGCGAACCCATGGGCCACACAAATGGGGGTTCGGTAAATAAATGGGGTGGTTACGGACAGTCGAACAAAGGGAATGAAAAGTGTATGACCAGCGTAACTCCTGAAGTAACTCCTGATTTTGGTTTTTGAGGGCAGTTTTCCCCTTTTTTGTATATTATAGCACATGTCTTAATGTGAGATATTAGATCTGAATATAACGACCTGCCCAGTGCGGGTAAATGATGATCCCAGATAGGGCCTTCAAATAAATAGAAATAAATACAGTTTGAGTCCATTTTACAGCCTGTCTCCCATGATCCCTTTCACCTCATTGCATGCTGTTTTTACCCGTTTATGTATTATAGGTAGTATTGTAATATTGATGGTTTTATTATATGTATTATTACCGTTTGCAGTAATGCGATCTGGAGTGTACTCTGGGGTATTCCGTATTATTGCTGCTAGTTTCGTGTCGCTGGGATTTGTCTAAGGTGCATTACCCAGGATGCACTACTGAATGGGTTTCTTCAGTTTAATAGTTTTATGGTCACATAATCTATTTTAATTATATTGTATATCCACTTTTGTCCTTTTCTTTGCACACTATTTGCTATTAATTGTTCTGGTTATGGCCTGACTGGTATGATACATTGTCTTTTCAGAGCCAAAACGTTTAATAAATCTGCTTGTGGACTTTTCCAGTGTGTTTGGTTTTCAGCTTTTACATATGAATTTGTTTTACATTTTTTTTATATTTGATGGATTTATATAATAAAACTCCCCCAAATTTGTTTTTAAGTACCTCAATTAATGTATGACCAGATAGCTTGGTCTATAACGTATGCATGTTACCTATCCTGGGAGATTCACCCAAAATAAGAAAAGAAAATCCACCAGCCCCATGGTGAGACGCAATAAATGAACACAGAACGCTGAGCTTCAAATTAAGTAAATTACAATTTTATAAAGAAATATTAAACCTTTATTTTATTAAAAAAAAAAGGAGAGGAAACAAGCATTGTTTTGCAGAAAAGATACAGGCTACAAGGAGAGGTGTCATTTTACAGAATGCATGTACAAAGTGGAGCCTTTGAGATGTCAATAAAATGATGGATTTAATGAATGTGACAAAAAGTAATAGAGATAATCAAATACGCTGAATGTACAAATAAAGCGCAGAATGCCATATCACTAATAAAGATATGTTTGTTCACAGCAACATAGGAAAACACGCCGATTGCCACAATTCCCAGCCCCCACTAGCGGCACGAGGCGCTGTATTAATTAAGTTACTGTTATTTGAGTGAGTAATTATCTGAAAACTCTGCTGAAACAAAGCGACAATCTATTTACAGAGAATGTCGCTGGAAAGCAAAACCCTTTCATTATGCGGTTAAGAACCTGGTAATTAATAAAGCAGCGTACTAATTATGCACGCTAACATTGCAATAGAAAGGATGCTATGAAAGAATAAAAGATTACTTTGACAATTTGTACTGAGGAACATTTTGGTGTTAATCTCAAAGGCTCGAGTTGCCACAAGTGTTTATTTAATTATTGTCGGAATATTCAATTTGAATGTGTCACACGCAATATCTCAGCAACAAAGGCTGGTACAAGCTCCGTTGCCTAAATGGGCTGCAGCACCTGCTGCTCGCTACACGAAATGTTGAAAAATCACTCCCCCCATCCCAGTACACTGGATCAGCTCTGCCAGTACCTCCGTCAGGGCAAAGGCATGGCTGTCACCATACGCCCTACGTTAGAGAATAAGCTGCTACCATCCTCCAAGGTTATGTCACAACTGCCGTCAAGGTATCCAGCGAACATGGAGAGACAATGGGTGAATAGGATGGGGATCATTTAATGGGAGTGGGAGAGTCTGAATAACAATGACTGATTTACATCTGGATACGGATAAAGTGATACAAGGTGACAAACATACAGAAACAGAAACAGAACGTCATTACAAGACGGCTTTGTGTTTTTACAGCTTTTTTTTTTTAACAATGCTATTTCTAGATATAGGATCCCAAAGAAACTGGGCCAACAAAGCGTCAGAATTCACCGCCCTCTTCCGCTGTAGTGAGTAACTGCGTGAAATAATGGCCATTTTTTTCAGTAAATTCTGCATTTATTTTGTCCAGCGAGTTATGTTAGTGAATAGCGCCGATCTTTTCACTGGATTCCAAGTCTAAGTCATCTTTCTGGATGCGCCAAGTTAATGGACCAGTGAATCTCTTTTCTAACATCCTGGCTCTATAAAACTGATAACCTGTTGTTTTTAATATCACTTTTATTCCTCTAGGAAATTTCCACTGATGATATTGTTTGTCCTGACTGCATTCCCCACAGACCCAGCTCATTCCCTGCCAACCCAATCGCTATTCTGCGTCTGCCATTAATATTATATATAGAGACACGTATAAAAATATTGGATTGCCTATTAGTGTTTTATTGATATATAATTTCTCATGCGGGTTGTGGACGCCCATTTTCCTCTTCGTGACGGTTAATTGAAATGAAGAATTAAGCCACCAACGACATTACAATTTGCAATATATATTATTGATCATATTTACAGCGTAAAGTACATGTTCTGAAGCCAAATATATATAATTACCTTTTACAAAAGGATCTAATATTGCATCTTGTGAGCGGCAATGATCTGCAATCCACCGGGAGACACTTTGACTCTTTAAAGCACTCTCTGACATTGAAAAAGCAAAAGTAATCTCGATTCCAAATTGGGTGTAATTTGGAGCAGATAAAGCAACGAGCCTTTTCCCTGTAGAAAATCACAGATAATGTAACATGTAATTGACAATAGGGGAGGGATGACCTTAACTAGAAGGCTCCTACTCTGTCCAACGCAGAGAAATTGCTTTTAGGTACATGATTTGTGAAGTGACAATTTAAAAAAAAAATGTATATTTTTAAAAAGCTGGCTTACTTAACATTGAATTTGTTTTAGTGAGCGCAGTTCAATAATAGCCCTGTATACATGATTATGTTTTGTAGAACATTAAAGTTTGAGAATTTCTGCGAATGCTCTGATGTGATTGCTTTTGTGGTTACGAAAGACTTGACCGCTCTGGTCACCATTTGCCCAAATTAAAGGTGCGTTCGGGACATGATTTCATTATAAGCAGAGTTATTCGAGGTCTTGACTTGAGTTTCTATTTCGGCGTGTGAGCACTTACAGGAGGTAAAGTCAAAGAGCAGACCGAGGGTAGAATTGAAAGGGGCAGGACTTTCACAATAACACAAGAATTGGATAACTTTCTAAGAGTCTCTGAAACTAACGCACTTTAATATGTGCCATTGGTAAACCCCTCAAAGTAGATCAAATCATTTGTCCTGATTTTGCGAATTTTGGGGAACTTTGTCCTGATTTCTCCAGTAACCTAAACTCCTCAATCAATAATCACATCACTGTTTCAAAGCGAATCCTTCCATAAATATGTTATTATATATATTTAAAATGTAAACTTATAAAGGTGTTTTCCGGAGGGCATGCTGACATTTTTCATGTTGCCATTTTGTCAGCAATCTCTTGTAACATTTAAGGTATTTTGTATTTCTCTCTCACAGTTACAGAATTTCTCTGATCGTATGATTTCTGTGTTCGATATAGGTTACTGCTCTGGATAGAAGAAATTGGATTTCTAGAACTTGTGCAATGGCTGCTCTGACTTCCCAAACCAGAGTCTCTTCCTTCTGGCTGTAGATAAATGCTCTATAGGATCCTCGATAGGAGTATTAATATGGCCACTGAAGCCATCCGCTATGTGAGTACCAAAATGGCTGAGGCCAGAAGAAACATAGAATGGCACTTTAAATTGTAACATGTGTAACGTGTTGATAGTATGAAATACCAATGGGTGGGGAGGTAAGGGAGACCATCCCCTACCTGAAACAAGCAGTATAAGGAATACAATGGCACATCAAAATGGTTGTACCAAGATGGCGGCACACCCATTTTGGAAGTAGAGGGAGTTCCCAGGGAGGCAAGAGGGAGGGAGCTGGAAACCCTCATTGTCTCCAAGAAGGATTATGGGAGATCTAGTCTTAGTCTGCATGGGGAACGCAAGGCAAGAGAGAGGGAGCTGGAAACACTCATTGTCTCCAAGAAGGATTATGGGAGATGTAGTATCTTAGTCTGCATGATGAACACAAGGCAAGAGAGAGTGAGCTGGAAACCCTCATTGTCTCCAAGAAGGATTATGGGAGATGTAGTCTTAGTCTGCATGAGGAACGCAAGACAAGAGAGAGGGAGCTGGAAACCCTCATTGTCTCCAAGAAGGATTATAGGAGATGTAGTCTTAGTCTGCATGAGGAACGTAAGACAAGAGAGAGGGAGCTGGAAACCCTCATTGTCTCCAAGAAGGATTAAGGGAGATGTAGTATCTTAGTCTGCATGATGAACACAAGGCAAGAGAGAGTGAGCTGGAAACCCTCATTGTCTCCAAGAAGGATTATGGGAGATGTAGTCTTAGTCTGCATGAGGAACGCAAGACAAGAGAGAGGGAGCTGGAAACCCTCATTGTCTCCAAGAAGGATTATAGGAGATGTAGTCTTAGTCTGCATGAGGAACGCAAGACAAGAGAGAGGGAGCTGGAAACCCTCATTGTCTCCAAGAAGGATTATAGGAGATGTAGTCTTAGTCTGCATGAGGAACGCAAGGCAAGAGGGAGGGAGCTGGAAACCCTCATTGTCTCCAAGAAGGATTATGGGAAATGTAGTCTTAGTCTGCATGGGGAACGCAAGGCAAGAGAGAGGGAGCTGGAAACACTCATTGTCTCCAAGAA
>OW240914.1:357056437-357077909 GCA_933207985.1 Pelobates cultripes
AGTCGTGAAGTGTATTCCACTGTTTGAACATGGGGGACCCTAAGAAATCAGTGGGAAAGGGGTGCTCCACTTAGCCCATAGAACTGTGATAACCCGCATCCATCAATTAATGGTATTGGTGGGCCAAGAAAATAGTTGTAAATCAATTAAAGTTAAAAAACTTCTGCTAATATTTCTCTTTTTCAACTGTATGGACTTTCTGACCCAGATATGTCGAGTTTCTTTTAATTACTGAATGAAATGTCTGTATGACTTGAGACACAACACAATGAGACACAGAATGACAAATCTCACAGAGGGGACATGAAGGCAATTAAACTTTCCTCGGATTCCACATAAACGAGGCATGTTTGGAATTCAGCCTATAAATCCCTGCTCTCCATGGAAAGCGACTGGTAAGGACAATGGCGTCCTAACTCTTCGTGTAGGTGGACAAGTCGTTTCAGGGCTGGTGGAGAATTCTGACTGGCCGTTTGACTGGGCTTCTCTTCCACCAGCAGCTGAGAGTAGTTCCCAGACTCGGCGCTGCCCCACACTCAGCTCTTTGTTTCATCCAACGTGTGTTTGTCTGTTTTACGATGATAAAGGCTCTTATTCAATGCACAGTGTTTGTTAGACAATAGAAACACAAACTGTGGGGGAAGAGTTAAAAATAATCTTATAAAAGCCATTGTCTTTTCCTTTAAATAGTCTGGAACGACAGCCAATTTACCCACAGCAATTTAATGGAAAACAATTGCAGGTACTTAGTGAAAGTGACTGGGGGCTGCGAGATTTTCCGTGGGATTGTAAAGTGGTCGCGTTCTGATGCTCAGACAGACGAGCTTTCTCTGTGATGTGACATAAAGGCTGTGTGTTAATCCCCTCTCCTGTACGTTAATGAGCCAACATCAAGGCAGTGACAGGAGACTCAGTGCAATGCTGATCATAACACGGTGACACTGTGCACAGGCTTGGGGACAAACTAGCACTTCAAACCCGACTGCCCTTTAAATTTAGACATAGCCACAGACAGAACCACTGACAGAGCCATTGATATACTCACAGACAGAACCACTGACAGAGCCACAGACAAAGCCACTGACAGAGTCACTGACATACCCACAGAGAGTGCCTTAATAATATACTTACAGACAAAACCATTGACATACCCACAGACAGAGCCATGACATACCCACAGACAGAACTACTGACATAACGACAGACAGAGCCACTGATATACCCACAGGCAGAACCACAACATACCCACTGACAGAGCCATTGATATACTCACAGACAGAACCACTGACAGAGCCACAGACAAAGCCACTGACAGAGTCACTGACATACCCACAGAGAGCGCCTTATTAATATACTTACAGACAAAACCATTGACATACCCACAGACAGAGTCATGACATACCCACAGACAGAACTACTGACATAACGACAGACAGAGCCACTAATATAACCACAGACAGAACCACTGACAGAGCCACTGATATACCCACAGACAGAATCACTGACAGAGCCATTGACAGAGCCATTGATATACTCACAGACAGAACCACTGACAGAGCCACAGACAAAGCCACTGACAGAGTCACTGACATACCCACAGAGAGCGCCTTATTAATATACTTACAGACAAAACCATTGACATACCCACAGACAGAGCCATGACATACCCACAGACAGAACTACTGACATAACGACAGACAGAGCCACTAATATAACCACAGACAGAACCACTGACAGAGCCACTGATATACCCACAGACAGAATCACTGACAGAGCCATTGACAGAGCCATTGATATACTCACAGACAGAACCACTGACATACTCACAGACAGAGCCATTGACATACCCACAGGCAGAACCACTAACATACCCACAGACAGAGCCATTAATATACTCACAGACATAACCACAGACAGAGGCTCAGACAAAGTCACTGACAGAAGCACCTAAAGAACCACAGATAGAGCCACTGACAGAGTCACTGAAATAGCCACAGGCAGAACCACTTACATACCCACAGACAGAGTCATTGATATACCCACAGACAGAGCCACTGACATACCCACAGACAGAACCACTAACATACCCACAGACAGAGCCATTGACATACCCACAAACAGAGCCACTGACAGAACAACAGGCTTAGTTGAGCCACTGACAGAGTCACTGACATACCCACAGAGAGTGCCTTAATAATATACTTACAGACAAAACCATTGACATACCCACAGACAGAGCCATGACATACCCACAGACAGAACTACTGACATAACAACAGACAGAGCCACTGATATACCCACAGGCAGAACCACGACATACCCACTGACAGAGCCATTGATATACTCACAGACAGAACCACTGACAGAGCCACAGACAAAGCCACTGACAGAGTCACTGACATACCCACAGAGAGTGCCTTATTAATATACTTACAGACAAAACCATTGACATACCCACAGACAGAGCCATGACATACCCACAGACAGAACTACTGACATAACGACAGACAGAGCCACTAATATAACCACAGACAGAACCACTGACAGAGCCACTGATATACCCACAGACAGAATCACTGACAGAGCCATTGACAGAGCCATTGATATACTCACAGACAGAACCACTGACATACCCACAGACAGAGCCATTGACATACCCACAGGCAGAACCACTAACATACCCACAGACAGAGCCATCAGAACCACTAACATACCCACAGACAGAGCCATTAATATACTCACAGACATAACCACAGACAGAGGCTCAGACAAAGTCACTGACAGAAGCACCTAAAGAACCACAGATAGAGCCACTGACAGAGTCACTGAAATAGCCACAGGCAGAACCACTTACATACCCACAGACAGAGTCATTTATATACCCACAGACAGAGCCACTGACATACCCACAGACAGAACCACTAACATACCCACAGACAGAGCCATTGACATACCCACAAACAGAGCCACTGACAGAACAACAGGCTTAGTTGAGCCACTGACATACCCCCAGATAGAGACACTGACAAACCCACAGACAATGCCACTGACAGAGCCAATGACATCCCCACAGACAGAACAAAAGGGTTACCCACAGACAGAGCCACTGAAATAATAGACAAGTATGGCTCAGTGCATAAACAGAAAATGTTTCAGCATTTTTCAAGTAATCTTAAAAAAAAATAATAATAATTACTTACTATCTCATGTAAAAAATATGGAGTTTGTACCCCTGTACTGGTGGCCTCTAATCTCCATGTTTTATTTCTGACTATTTAGTGCCCGGACTTCATTGGTGCTCCACGAACTCTCCAGCAATGTAGGTGCCAGAACTATAATCTTTAAAGCAGTGGTGGGCTTGTTTGCAATCCTTGTGCACTTTTCACTCAAACTAATGTGTGATCTAAGTGTGCAACTAAACTATGCGGTTCTCTATAGCCAGGGACACATTGCACCAGGAACCATCTGTGCCTTTCATGCCAAATATGGCCCTATTTTTAAGTGCAAGTTAAAGGACCACTCTAGGCACCCAGACCACTTCAGCTTAATGAAGTGGTCTGGGTGCCTGGTCCAGCTAGGGTTAACCCATTTTTTCATAAACATAGCAGTTTCAGAGAAACTGCTATGTTTGTGAATGGGTTAAGCCTTTCCCCTATTTCCTCTAGTGGCTGTCTCATTGACAGCCACTAGAGGCGCTTGCGTGCTTCTCACTGTGATTTTCACAGTGAGAGCACGCCAGCGTCCATAGGAAAGCATTATGAATGCTTTCCTATGTGACCGGCTGAATGCGCGCGCAGCTCTTGCCGCGCGTGCGCATACAGCCGACGGGGAGGAGAAGAGGAGGATCGGAGGAGGAGAGCTCTCCGCCCAGCGCTGGAAAAAGGTAAGTTTTACCCCTTTCCAGAGCCGGGCGGGAGGGGGTCCCTGAGGGTGGGGGCACCCTCAGGGCACTATAGTGCCAGGAAAACGAGTATGTTTTCCTGGCACTATAGTGGTCCTTTAAACCATACAGCCAGTGGTGTATTTTGGTTTGTGGTGCCCTTGGCTAGACTAAGCTCGGGATATGTTGTGGATGCAGTGTGTGTAGTGAATGCAGTGTCTGTTTGTGAAGTATGTCTATGCAGTGGATGCAGTGTGTGTTTGTGTAGTGGATGCAGTGTGTGTTTGTGTAGTGGATGAAGGTGTATGTTTGTAGTGGATGCAGTGGATGTTTGTAGTGGATGAAGTATGTTTTTTTGTGTAGTGGATGTAGTGTATGTTTGCAGAGTGGATGGTGTGTCTATGCAGTGGATGCAGTGTGTGTTTGTGGTAGATGAAGTGTCTGACTGTCATGTGGATGCAGTGTATGTAGTGGATGCAGTGGATGTTTGCATGATCTCCCCCTGCCCCCGCCCCTCCTCCCCGCCTCCAAAGTGCCTCCCAAGGCAAAGCATTCTTAGGTCCCTGTCTGTTAAATGGTAATCACAGGCCTATCAATCATAGACAGCCACATACATTGTCACAGGCCTATCAATCATAGACAGCCACATACATTGTCTCAGGCCTATCAATCATAGACAGCCACATACATTGTTGCAGGCCTATCAATCATAGACAGCCACATACATTGTCGCAGGCCTATCAATCATAGACAGCCACATACATTGTCACAGGCCTATCAATCATAGGCAGCCACATAGACAGACCAATCAGTCCAGTGGCGGAACTAACTTAGAGAGGGGCCTGGTGCAAGACGGTTTTTGGGCCCCCCCATCACAAGGTTGGCCAAAAGGTAGATCCCCATCTGTTGTGCAACTCCAACAATTTATGGCAGGGTTGTATTTAGATCGAGAGAGAGAGAGTGTGTGTGTGTGTGTGTGTGTGTGTGTGTAAACATGTATTTATGTAGTGTTGGCGTTCGGATACATTTAAGTGTAGTGTTTGTTTTTTGGATGTAGAGGTGTGTTTATTTTGGTGTTTTGATTCATAGGTATGTGTGACGAAAGTAACCTCGTCACTGGCTTTTGGAGGGGCCTGTTTGCCAGCCTCCTACCCTGTGACGAACTGAACCTTGTCACGGGTTCATGGAGGGGCCTGCTGGCCAGCCTATTGCCTCAGGACTATGGGCCCTGCAATATACCTTGCCCAATGCACTTTAAAAGGCTCTGTTCATGTGAGTTAGATACTTTTGTACTCCAGACAGAGAGACCGACCGTTAGCCCTAATTCTCTGGAACTGTTTTGGGAATGGGACCATGTGCACGGGAGGGTCAAAAATAAGACTTCCAGGAATTACCTGAACCCCTGCTCTGATCTCAGTGATTTTTTGGTTATGTAGTTCACCCAGATCAGGGCTATCAGGGGATGTAAGATGGGGATATGTTGTGTTTTGGGGTACTTTTGGGGTTTTGTAAAATGTGTTTTTTATGCTTGGGAATAATTACGTTAATACATTATCTACCTTAATTGTGTCACAGGCAGAGGGGAGGGATTGTGTGCAGTATGTGTGAGTGTCAGGCATTGTTACATTGTTTCTATTAGAGATGTTGCGAACTGTCTGCCGAACTGTTCGCGAACTGTCCGCCGGCGAACAATAGCGTGTTCGCGTTAGGCGAACATATCCGATTTCAGGTCCGCCCCCTATACGTCATCATTGAGTAAACTTTGACCCGGAACCTCACAGTCAGCAGACACTTCCTGGGAGGGAGGGTCTGCTGCTGATTGGGTGGAATGTGTCTGCAGGCTGTGAGGTTCCGGGTCAAAGTTTACTCAATGATGACGTATAGGGGGCGGACCGGAAATCGGATATGTTCGCCCAACGCAAACACGCTATTGTTCGCCGGCGGACAGTTCGCGAACATTTCGGCGGACAGTTCGCAACATCTCTAGTTTCTATTGATCTGTACAATTTGTGTCCTGTGACCCATCTGGTCCAGTGGGTGTTCCTCTGGCCTGAAAAGTTGTATAAAAATCCAACCTGTTCCATTAAACTCTCAGATCATCTCACACCTTCATGAAGTCTTGGCTTATGTTTGGGGGATTGGAGAACTACACTCTGGGGATTGCTATAATCACTATACTCCAGTGCTGCAATTTTGAACCTAGTGCTGCAATTTTAAACATTGCAGTTCCAGAGAAACTACCACGTTTACATTGCAGCTCTAAGTCTGTCGGAATCTAAACTGACTTTTGGTCCATTCTCTGTCGCTGGACGTCCTCACGGACCTCCAGCTTCAGATTTTCCCCATAGGAAAGCATTAAATAATGCATTGAATAATTCAATTGAATATTGAATAATGTTTTCCTATGGGGAGTTCTAATGTGCGAGTGGCCATTGCCGCACATGCGCATCAGGTCTCCCCCACGGGCTGACGTGAGTGTCAGGGAAAACTGTGTTACAAGGTACATCATATAATGATTCATATGGTGTCTCACCATCATGTTGGTAATGCTCATCGGTACCATAGGAAAAAGTGGATAACACTGTGTGGGGGTAAGAAACTAGTAGCTTTGTTAATAGTCGTGTTACCTCAGCATTTTCCCGCATTTGTGGTTGCTAGTATAATCACTAGCTCTTGTAAGAGCTGTTCCTGCTACGCTCTCGGGACTAAGAGAGGCCTACCCACTTGTAGCTGGATCCTGGTCTTGGGTCCAGGGTGGGTGGAGGACGGCGAGATCTCAACCAAGCTGCGGCGGTTCGTGGGGTTTACGGTGGTTATGGTGTTCCAGTGCAGTGCTGATTTTGTATGTAGTGTTGACATTTGAATGCAGGGGTGTGCTTGTATATAATGATGGCGTATGAATGCTGAGATGTATGCACGTATACACATATAATGGCACACACACACTGTGATACAAATACACACACTGACCCACATACAGATGTACACACTGACACACTTGCAGATACACACATTGACACACATGCTGATATAAAAGCACACACACATTGACACACATTCAGATAGACAGACCCACTGACACACATATAGATGCACACTGACTCACACACTAACTCACATACAGATACACACTGACACACATACGGATACACACTGACACACATACAGATACACACTGACACACATACAGATACACACTGACACACATACAGAGACACACTGACACACATATGGATACACACTGACACACATACAGAGACACACTGCCACACATACAGAGACACACTGACACACATACGGATACACATATTGACACACATACGGATACACACTGACACACATACAGATACACACTGACACACATACAGAGACACTGACACACATACAGAGACACTGACACACATATTGACACACATACAGATATACATTATAAGCCAAATCACTCATTTGTACCTTTTATTGCATAGTCAATTCCTAAGGTACCTTTTCAATGACTATACATTGATCATATTGGACATTTGCCACCATCTCATGGTTATAAATATGTTTTTGTATGTGTTGATACCAGGTTTACTTGTTTATATCCTGTGCGAAGTGCAACCTCTAACACGAACTATTGGTATCCCAGGACAATCCATTCAGATGGAGGTCCTGTAGTTATTGCAGAGGCATTCCAAAACTGCATTTACTTCATAGGAATCCCGCATTTGTGGTTGCTTTGGGATATCAATGTATCTAATCATCTTTCCACAACCCCCTGACCTAAGTAGTGGGATTCTGAGGTAACACGACTATTAACAAAGCTACTAGTTTCTTACCCCCACACAGTGTTATCCACTTTTTCCTATGGTACCGATGAGCATTAACAACATGATGGTGAGACACCATATGAATCATTATATGATGTACCTTGTAACACAGTTTTCCCTGACACTCACGTCAGCCCGTGGGGGAGACCTGATGCGCATGTGCGGCAATGGCCACGCGCACATTAGAACTCCCCATAGGAAAACATTATTCAATATTCAATTGAATTATTCAATGCATTATTTAATGCTTTCCTATGGGGAAAATCTGAAGCTGGAGGTCCGTGAGGACGTCCAGCGACAGAGAATGGACCAAAAGTCCGTTTAGATTCCGAGAGACTTAGAGCTGCAATGTAAACGTGGTAGTTTCTCTGGAACTGCAATGTTTAAAATTGCAGCACTAGGTTCATTTAAAAAATCATTCAAAACTAACTTCTTCAAGAAAGCACATCAATTAAACAAGTTTTCATCCCCCACCCTCCATGACTCCTCCCCTGCAACTGTCAAAAATTACCTGCTAAGCCCTCAATTCATACTTTTCTAACAACCTACTTCGTACCCCTACTTTTACCCTTTGTGTCACTATACCCCACTCCCTCTAGAATGTAAGCTCATGGAGCAGGGCCCGCCACCCCTCTGTTCCTGTACATCCAGTTGTCTGGTTACAATTATATGTATGTTAGTACACCCATTGTACAGCGCTACGGAATCTGATGGCGCTATATAAATAATAAAATAATAAAAATAATAATAGGTGCAATAGGGTCACAGCACCCAAACCACTTTAATGAGCTGAAGTGGTGTGTGTGCCTACAGTGTCTCTTTAAGGAATGAATACATTATTGTTTCATATTACCATCTGCACTATATATTGTTTTTTTTCTATTCATATATGCTGGGCATTATCTTCTGTACATACGTATATGCATACGGGGTAAGTCACCCCTTTTTATTGCACTTTTAGGGCTGCACTGTAGATATAGGCATTCCCTATATCATTAAAGAGTGTAACCTTATCATCAAGTCTCTGGAGAAAACAGACTGTACCTGAATTATCTTATACAGTACGAAAGAAAAGCAAATGGATGCTAGAAAATTGGTTATGGTGTCTCCTTTTAACAATCTACAGAATTATCATCCTAGCTGTCATTTTAAAACTGCATTGGGATTATGTTAACAACCGAGAAGTACCGGAACTTGTGTGGACGTAGTGAGGAGCTGTATCGAGAGCCCCTTTACTATACCCCTTTTACATCTCAATAATGAAACATGAGACATATTTGGTGAAAATAGGTCACTGCTTTTTATTAAATATTTCACCAAACAATATACCAATACTTTGTATCAAATATATATTCTTTAATATTTTGAACATCAAACAACATAATTTAACAATATAACTTAACAAGGTTTCATAAACATACTCGCCCTTGCCAATCAATTATTCGTAACCTGGACACTTGTCCTTCCCCCTCATCCAAACCAACACTGGCCACAAAACATGGCCTTCCACCAACCCCATGCTAACCACTAGCCCACCTTTTGCTCAGTGGGCACGTCCGTAATAAACCATACCTTAACTTCAGGCTAGGGGAGGGATCGACCCCACCCAGAAAAGCCATGGCCTGTTCCAACCCTTCTTGCAACGCCATGTTAAGCAAATCCAACCCCACATCAGTAAGGTGAACCACATCACCCCTAAAACACATAGCTGCTTTCTTCTCAAACACCTGATGCTGCACCTGTGGCGGGCCACTGCCACTAAATACCATGCACACTGAATATTCATATGTTTTGCCCTTGTATTTTGTGTTCCCAATGCTTATTCCCACAGTTTCCCCTTGTATTCTGTGTTTCCCCATGTAATTGTGATGTATTTGTGTGTTTTACCTGCTCCCCGTTCGGGAGAGCGCATACAAACTGAACATGTTCGTCTCCCGAACGGGGGACCACCGCAATACCTTATTTAGAACGTTCGCAAGGGAAACAAGCGACGCATGCTTCCCCTGGGTGGCCGCCAGTTCGTATAGCCGAACGCCCACCAGGGGAACCATTCATTTCCCGAACGGGCCTGCTCGCATTGTTATCAGGTCCCTGTGTTGGGATCGCCCTACCTGCTCCTAACAGAGCTATAATCCCTATTCTTGTAGCTGTCCAAGAGAGCACTCTCTCCGGTGCTACCTGAGTGGAGGTAGCCCCCGAAGAGGGGCATGAGCCCTATCGGCATCCCTGGAGCTGTGAGTCGGCTACACAGCCACAGGGGTCCCACTGGTCGCATGGAAGTCCGTGTTGACCAATGGGAGAGGGCGATCATGAGGTGGCAGTCATCTTGTTTGCATGAACACAGGCAGCGGCGTTTGGTCATTGAGTTAATGGAACTATTTTCAGATACTGAAACTCCTGAACGCTTGACTTCCATGATCGCCTGTGTTCGGTTTTATATAACTGAGAAGAACACTGTTCGGTGGGATCGTTCGTCTGGATGAAGGGAACAAGCTCCATGGTATGGCAATGGATGCTGTTCGGTAGTTTGTTCTCTTGTAAAATTACCAAGCTTGACCGACCGCTACCACTTTCCCCCTGGAACTGTTTTAGGTATAGGACCATGTGTGCGGTCGGTCAAATTATGACTTCCAGGAAAATCTCAAACCCCTGAACCGATCTGGGTTATTTTGGGATATGTTGGTCACCCAGATTGGGGCTATCATGGGAGGTTATGTGTTTTAAAGGTATTTTGGGGGTTTTGTAATATTGTTTGTTTTTCTGTGCCTGGAGATAATTGAGTTAGTTCAGTTCCTGACTCAATTACCTCTCAGGCACAGAGGAGGAGTTTGTAACTTGTAATAATCCCCTCTCAGGTCCAGGAGAGGGAGTATCCTGTTTGTGTGGGAGTGTCAGGGGCATGCTTAACTGTGTCTGAAATTGCATAACATTCCAGCTTGTACTCCCAGAACTATGTGTCGTCTGGTTACTGGGAGGGGAAAGGGATAACCATTAATCACTGTTTCAGTGTGGAGGATTCAATAAGGAAAGCCCTTGTAAGGACTAGAGCTTCCAGGACTGAGTGTCGTCCAGTGCCTGGGGGTGGATAGATCTAGTTCCCCATTCGGCTCCAGGAAGGAGCGGTTCCAGGACCCCAGTCAGGCCACGGCGACTCTGGGCAGAAGTGCAGCAGTTTGTCCCCTGTTCCAGCTAGGAAGTGGTCCTTGGTGGAGGTACCCTGCCAGGGATACAGGCCGGCCCCTCCACGAGCGCCAATTGGTGTAACCGAGTTTCGCGCCCTTTGTGTAACCGAGTTTCGCGCCCTTTTGCCTGATTGGTGCGATTTGGTTTTGCGCCTCTCAACAAATTGGTTGTTGCTTCGTTTGGGTGCAAAGTTTGAACTTGCCAGACTAAACCAAGCAACTTCATGGAATTAATTTCGGGGATGTACATTTTGGGGAAGCCCCAAACTTAAGATGAGAATTTCTCTGGCTCTGTACATTCCATCAGCCCGCTTTTTGCAGGGATCCTAGATGGGACCCGGGGCTATCTAGAGATGTAGGATTTATCTGTGTCACCACTTTCCTTCCTCGGGCGCTGAGAACCAAAGTTTACCCCCTCTGTATGGAATATGTTTTAATGTGTGTCCCTGTGTACTGTTGGTATCTCCCAGAGCGGAAGATGGCTATCTGTAGCCCAATGGAGACTCCCTGGGGTCTGTGCATAAAAGCAGTGTGTTTCAAAAAATGATTGTTAGAGTTTGTACCTCCAGAACTGTGTCTCATCTGGTTACTAGAGGGAAGGAAGATTTAACCCCTGTGTCTGCTGTTCCAGCTTGCAGGGGATGCAGCGGGGAAAGTTCTTGTAATGACTAAAAGAGCTAGTTTCCCCATCCATTTCCCGGTTCCAGCTAGGAAGCAAACTTTCAGGCAGAGGTACCCAGCCAGGGTACAGGGAGCTTCACTACAAGCTGTAAAGCCCCCAACTCCCAGCACAAACTTAGAGACCCATATATTGAGCTTAACCCGACACTGATCCATGGTCCTCTGATCCCTGGCAAACCTCCAATAATTCCGGGACATGAGTTCGGACGACACTAGACAGAGGATGGGGAACAGCACATAAATACTGGCCAAGTCCTGCAAATCAAATCAGAAAATGCCCTCACTGGGATCGTGCCCAGATCGTTGGCCCCACGATGAATGATCAGTGTTACAGACTGCCATTTGTAACTGTTATTTTATTTGACAAATTGCCCTGCTTCCCTGTGTTATGGAGAAGCCTAATTGCCAGCCTTCTGCCCCATGACTATGGACCTAGTGTGTATGGCGATTTGACTGTATTTGTGGGATCTGAGCGCTGTTTGGATATATTGAGCGCTCAGATCCAAGCCATCTGGGGATAGGTTGAATGTGGGGGTTCTGTTCAGTTCAATAGGAGTTATGTATTTTTGTGTCTTTTTGTGTCTTTTGCTAACATGTGGTTAATGGAGTCTGCCTCTATCCCTGGATAATTGGATTACTTTCCCCATTGTCCAGGATAGAGGCCTCTGTAAAACCGGTTTGGGCCAGAAAACCATGCTGCCAGCTAGGCCCCAAAAGATACTTTTGCTAACTTTTGAACCCCTTGTCTGATTTGTGCCATTTTTTAATATGTTGCTCCCCTGAATGGATTGATTCTAAATATATAATTTGTATTAAGATTGGATGTATGGTTTTAAAGTTACAGGGTATGGATAAAAACTGTATTTTTACTGCCTGCGTTTAATTATGTTAACCCATTGTGCAACATAATTAGATCACAGGCAGAGGGGAGGATTTTTGTGTGTAATTGCTGGGAGTGTTTCTGTAATGTACGTTTATTATTGGCTGTTGTGTAAAACCCTGTGGGTGGTCCTATCTCAGGGAAACCTGCATAAAAGAAGGTTCTTTGTGTGCCAATAAACAGAATGACTTGACCCTCTAACTTGCAGTCTTGACTCATGTTTGTAGGGGACAGCTATAATTACTACAGGGATTGCTATGCTCTTCATACTCCCTTAGCTTGTAAGAGCTCTTGTTCCTGATCCTGCTTCGCTCTACAGAAGGAAGAGGTTCACCTACTGGAACCTGGAGCCTGGTCATGGGTCCAGGGCACAGAGCAGACGGCGAGATACCAGCCCAGCAGCGGTGGTTCGTGGAGTCTGCAGTACTTATGGTGGCTACGCAGTAGTTATGGTGTCTACGGTGCTGATGGTCCTTTGGTGAGCGCTAGGAGCATCCTTTTCTACGGTCCAACTTCCAGCCAGCCTGGAGCCAACCGTAACAATCAGCACATCCGGAACACCCAGGAGACGGGACAAGCGGACCAGCTCCAGAACCAGCTGCACCCACTGCAGACCATGGACCCCAAACCATCGCACCTCCGTCGTTGACGGGGACAGACACAGTTGACATCCCCCGGGGCGGACCATGGTCCTCTGCTGGGCCCAGTAGATGAACGAGTGCCCGATCACCCACACACGCCGGGTCGTCCCTATGGAGACAAAACAGGGAAAAATGCAATCAGACTACAGGGTCGAACATAACTTCTGAACCTCCCCAATTCCCAGCACCCAATTCTACGAATAGCTTGCTCAGAAAACCCGAGGCGCGATGCCTCCGTAGCCACCCCGATGTGGAATGAATGCCCCCCAAACTCTGAACTTGGGATGCCCAGAGCATCCAGTGCCAATCCAAACACTCAAATGAATTGAAACCGTGACAAAAAAAACTGCATCCTGGTGCACCGGGAGAGGGCCCCTACAGGAGGGGCATAGTACCTGATACTGATGAAAACAAGTCACCGGGCATACCATCTACCCTGGGATGCCCTGTACAGCGACCCATGCTATATGCCTCTGTACATTTGTCTTAGACCGGCGGATCAAAAAACTAACCTATACAGCCTTGCAGTAGACATCCTGGTACCAAACACCCCCTGGAACCCGCTTAGATGGACTAACCAATTCCCCAATCCGAAGCGCCCCAAAAAAGGCAAAAGTAAAGTCGAGCCCAAAAGAACACCACCTCGAAATCAAAAAAGCACATCACCAGTAGAACTGAAAACAGACCCAACAGCAATGCCCTGGACACGGGCCTGCGCGAGTCAGGGCCCTAGGGCCTCTCCTCCACCCTCTCATTGCCAACGTGACCATCACGCCCTTAGTGACATCCAGAACCCTGGACAACTTGAGCCAAAAATCGAACCCCAATAGACTGACGCCGGCGAGCACTCAGAAGAATCCCAAAACCAGAGAAGCTGCAACAACCCAGCAAGACAATCTTCAGTAGTAGAAAACCCACTCTGGGCCTGTTCGAATGCCACCTATTTCTCCCAAGCCTTACCATACTGGGACCAAGTAGCCTCCGACATCACTGCCCGAATCCAAGCTGCTACATGGTCTGCCCAAGGGACCACAGATGCATCCTCCTCGGGTGCGGCCACACGGAACTCTGGGGATAGGCAGAGGCGTATTAGCCGCAAGCAAACAAGGCATTTGCCTTGGGCGGCATTTTTCAGGGGGCGGCAAAAAACGCCGCCCCCCAAATGCCCAAGGCAAATGTCTTGTTAGCCTCACGGCTAACAGACATTCTGGGCACTGGGCGGCAGTGGCTGCAGCGCTGGGCGGGCGGCCGCCGAGGGAGCTCTTCCCCTGAGCGCTCTGCTCAGCTCCCTCGCGCGCCACCAGCAGAGTGAGGCTGGGAGCCGGGTTGATGACGTCATATTCCGGCTCCCAGCCTCACTCTGCTGGCGGCGCGCAAGGGAGCTGAGCAGAGCGCTCAGGGGAAGAGCTCCCTCGGCGGCCGCCCGCCCTGCAGCCACTGGACCCCAGGGAGAGGAAGAACCCCCCCCCAGCATTACCAAAGGTAAGGAGGCTGGGGGGGTTAAATAAAAAATAAAAAAATAAAACACTAGTGAGTGTGTGTATGTCTGCTAGTGTGTATGTTAGTGTGTGTGTGTGTTAGTGTGTGTATGTTAGTGTGTGTGTGTGTTAATGTGTGTATGTTAGTGTGTGTGTGTGTGGATGTCTGTTAGTGTGTGTATGTTAGTGTGTCTGTTAGTGTGTGTATGTTAGTGTGTCTGTTAGTGTGTGTATGTTAGTGTGTGTATGTTAGTGTTAGTGTGTGTGTCTGTTAGTGTGTATGTTAGTGTGTTTATGTTAGTGTTAGTGTGTGTATGTTAGTGTTAGTGTGTGTCTTTTAGTGTTAGTGTGTATGTTAATGTTAGTGTATGTATGTTAGTGTTAGTGTGTGTGTGTCTGTTAGTGTGGATGTCTGTTAGTGTGGATGTCTGTTAGTGTGTGTGTTTGCCTGTGAGTGTGTGTGTCTGTTAGTGTGAGTGTGTGTCTGTTAGTGAGTGTGTGTTTCTGTTAGCTAGTGAATGCGTATCTGTCAGTGAATGTGTGTGTGTGTATTTAGAAGGCGGAGCAGGGGGGAAGGTTGGGTGGCGGTTGCGCGGGTGGGGGTGGCGCGGGGGGGGTGCCTGAGTTTTGTCCTGCCTAGGGCAGCACAAAACCAGGATACACCACTGGGGATAGGTAGAATGTATATGTTTTGTGTAGTAAGTGTAACATTGGATATTTTAATGTCTTTTATTGTCCTTTGTCTGCCATGTGGTTAATGGAGTTTTGCCTCTGTCCTTGGAGATAATTGGATTACTTCCCAATTATCTCCGTGACAGAGAGGAGGGATTGTGATGCATTGTGAGATTGTAAGCTTTTGATTGGTCAATGTTCAATATGTTTCCCAGTCTTCCATCTGGTCCCCTAGGGGAGTGTCCACCAGGTGGAAGACCTGCATAAAAGCCGGGCAGGTAGCCCCAGTAAATGAGATTCTGCCTGATCCTCAAAACGAAGTTTAGGCCACCAGACGAAGAAGTAGGACCAACGGCAGCTGCCTGCAGATGGGTAAGTTGTGCCTGAAGGTGCCTGCCACCAACAAGAAGGGCCTCAGCCCTAAGAGCAGCGAGTACCGCATCAATATCCTTGCTCTAGGCCATGAAAGATACTCAGGAAAGTAAAGGGAACAATTCCTAGCTGATTATAAAATGGCAGGGGGGGAAGTCCATAGCATGTCTCCTATTTATACCCCCTACCCTGCCAATCACTTACTTCTAACTAGACATGTGCAATTCGTTTCGGTCCGAATATGAATTCGGATGAATTTCAGGCAATTCGGACATTCGGGTACTTCCGAATTCCCGAAGTGCCGAATTGCTGAAGTGCCAAATTGCCGAGGTCACGAAGTTCCGAAATTGTAGATTATGCTAGCTTTAGTGTACCTATAATCTTAATTTTATTAATGACAGGAGGTGAGTATTTGCTTAAGTCTCTCTTTACTAGAACTCCACAGCAGCACAGAAAAACAACCAATCAGAAAAGAGTTAGGTACTATAAAACTCCCCTCCCCATGCATCATTTCCTCTTTCAAGCTGCGACAAAACAGAATAAAAGGCAGAAAACATAATGGGGAAGAAACAAAGTCATAGATACGATGAATATAATAATGTCCACCATTCGAGAAGAACTGTCAAACCAGATAGCGTTGTTGGACTGTAAACTGAAACGAGAGAAAACAGAATCGAACAGGTTGGTTAGCCAATGAAATGTACTCTGAATAAACATGTAGGTACCCAATGTAGCAACCAAAATTACCCTAATATGAAGATATCCCAACCTTACACATGAAAAACAGACATTAGAACAGGTGACAGGTAGACCACAAGCAGAGTTGAATACGTACCTGATTAATCAAAACTATTAAAATTAAACAAGGGAGGGATAAGAACGGGTGGGAAACACTCACCTCCTGTCATTAATAAAATTAAGATTATAGGTACACTAAAGCTAGCATAATCTACAATTTTACAACATGACAGGAGGCTTCGTATTTGCTGTTTTAAAGCTCAGCCAACAAATCCAACGCTGTTTCTTTCGCTGGTACCTATTCTGGAAGCTATCAAAGCAATCCGAAATTGACTTTCCAACTGCAATAAATGACAGCAGACGGATCGATGAAGATGCCAGCTGACGAAGCATCCCAAGTACGGAAAAAACACCATCCGTTGATAGATCCATTGTACGTGGGGTTGTGACCTGTTTCCTAGCAGCCAGTCCATGAGCTGCCAAGCTGACCTATGAGCCATTTTCCTGTAGTTATAAAATGTAGATGGTCATTTGCGGAAATAGGTTTGCGAGAAGACACTGCCACCATGCCTCAACTCTTGATGTGTAAGGTGGCTCCTCCGATCATGCCAGGGTCAACCGGCGATGTGGTCTTGCAGGTAGATCCCCATTCTCAAGGAATGCGCCCAAGTCCACCACCAATTCCGTAATAGAATCGAGTAGGATCTTTCGTTCCCTCACGGCCTACCCGGTGAGATGTCTCATCCGAGAATAAATTATTATACAGGCAAGAGTGTGGTCAAACTAGCCGTATCCTAAGGGATTCCAATATTCCAAATGGACTGTGTAATCCTCAGCTGCTGCAGAGAAAGGACTCCAAAAGGACGTCCAATCAGGTTCCCACACTGAACTTGTGTGGTGGAACAGTGGTCGACTATTCTGGGAATAAAGAGTCCCGGAAAATTCAAAGGGATGGGAAACGTAAACCGAAGTTGAGATTTCCATCCAGACAAGTCATCATCCAAGAGTGATAAGATGTACGGATCCAATGGTGATAGGGACCTGTATGACAACGAAGATTTCTCACGTGCTGTAGTGAGAGTGAAATAGTCGGATTATCCGTCATACGAACCTGTTCCATGTCTGACCTGTCAAAATTCATGTAGGGGTTCCTGGTCTACACGCCACCTACAAGATAGAGTATAATATAGTGAGACCCCTAGGTCCCTGTATCCCTGACTGTCCGAGCACCTATCTCCCAAAGTAGACCCTAGGTCAAGGGACCCAGGAATGTGAGTTCAATAACCGAAGTCAAAGTCTCCCTATAGAGGGATACCTCCCTTCTTATATTGGAGTCCCATGAACACATAGCATTCTACAATACACCGGCAAGGCGTAAAGTCCCTTCACTCACGACAGGTGACTCCAGAGAGCAGATATAACTAAAAAGAAGGGGCTAGCTTCAACCGTCCGAATCATGTGTTGTCTCGTTTGAGAAAAAGAAGGGGCTAGCTTTAACCGTCCGAATCATTTGTTGTCCCGTTTGAGAATGTCGGCGGCCCTATCTGAATCTGATAAACATCCTGAGCCGTACTCCAGTGGAAGGTTGCGACCTGAGTTGACGTCCGTGTAGGAGTTGGGGCACAACGGGTTCCTCCGTAGAGTCTCGTAGGTCTCCTTGATGGTAGTTGAAAAGGTAGGTTAGCGCAAACCCAAACAAAGACGGTTCCCGTGAGGGGTATAGAGTATAGATGTAGAGCCCTCCATCTCCGAGCCCTGTTCTCCAGATATGTGCTCAGAGGAATACGGGCAGTCCTGTCATCTTATCCCAAGATTGTAATGACCAAGGCACTCAAGTCAACCGGGGTTTCCGGTCTTTCCCTGCAATCGATGCGTATGGCGTACCTAGTCTTAGTACCCGAGCAAGGCAGTGCCAGTTTGCTCCATGAAGGTCTCATGTCATCTCGATATGGGAAAAACTGTCTGCGCAGTTTGTTCGCAATGGTCCGGATATCTAAAAAAGAATGCAATTATCTGTTTTATATAGCGCAGAATATGCCAAAACTTGCACTCTTGTTATACCTGAGGCTCATCCGTTAGCCGTACCGTCTCCAGGAGTGAGTGTAAATAAGCGGGAGTCTCACCCGGTTATACCTTTGATCCAGTAGATGCATTACAGAAGATTAAATAGAAGGATCCAGTCTAAATATGTATATCCTGCATGATCAGGCAGTCCTCTATAATGAAAATTGGTAGCACAGTCGTTAGATCTAAATGAATGCAGGAAGAATGCCCCTCTATGCAGTCATTGTCGTTCTGTACAGGTACAAGCCTGTGAGATGAACAAAAGGATGGCACCACATAGCATAGCGTGTATGAGAGAGCCGCGCTCTCTAATAATGTTCCATGTAGGCATCCGGCTGATAGCCTGAGCGGGCCGCACCCATTAATAACCAAACAGTAGAGTCTACATCTGTGGCTGGTTCTCTCTACGTGAATGCGACACTCAAAACATGTCCTCTGTATCCAGGGGCGTACCTAGAGCATTTGGCACCCGGGGCGGATCCTGTGCTTGGCACCCCCCCTCCCCCCCACCACCCCCCTCCCACCCCAAAAAAAAAAAACCTGTAAAAAATGTTAAAGGTTTTATTTCTTTTATTTTTACAATTTGTAAACTTTGCAAAACCGCTGTCAGCCCCTCCTACAAAACCCTTGTCCTGCCCTGCCCCTCCTACAAAACCTCTGTCCTGCCCCTTCTACAAATCCTGTACTGCCCCATCTACAAAACCCCGCAACCCCCTTCCACAAATCCCCTGCTTATCCCCCCTTATGAAGACTCCTGTCCCAATACAAAACCCCCACCCCCTTCTACAAAATCCCTGCAGCCCACACACACATTTACAGGCAGACAGTCACACACTCAGTTACAGACACAGTCACACACTCAGTTACAGACACAGTCACACACTCAGTTACAGACACAGTCACACACTCAGTTACAGACAGACAGTCACACACTCAGTTACAGGCAGACAGTCACACACAGTCACAGGCAGACAGTCACACATACACATTTCCTCCGTGCGGCCAGTTTATCAGCTGTTTGCTTGAGTGAGCTGTACTGGCCGCACGGCACCCTAACTACCATGGGACACTGTGCGGCCACAGCTCACACAGCCCCCTCCAGCCAGGGCCGGTACAAGGATTTTTGCCGCCCTAGGCAAAAGTAAAGTTTGCCGCCCCCCATGTGACATCACAATGCCCCAGCCATATGATTTGCCATGTTAACTAACGCCAGTGCTGCAGTGCCGCCGTGTTTACATTAAAAGGCCTGCAGGGACAGGCTATAGACACCAGAACCACTACATTAAGCTGAAGTGGTTCTGGGGACTATAGTGTTTCTTTAATGTGAGGTAAATTAGAGCTTAGTGCCACGAATAATATACTAGATTGCCTACTTACAACCAGATGAGGATGATGATGGGCTCTAGCTGCAGTCTGGCTCCACTGGTCTGGTGCAGAACAGGCTCTCTGGAGGCGGTTTGTAACTGTGGTCACAAAAATCAATGTTCTGGGAGAGCGGGAAGCAGCTCCATTTTTTGGGGGTCTTTACACAGCTCAAGGTCTGGGTCCCAGGGTCCACCTTCATGTTCCACCAATGAGTTTGTTCACAGGGGGTGGAGTGTGTAGGGGATGTCCTGATATGTGTGTAAGGAATGCATTGTGTGAAATTGTGTTTGTATGTGTAAGGACTGCAAGGTGTGTTTCTGTGTATGTATGGGATGCATTGAATGTGTGTAAGGGGTGCATTGAGTGTGTGTAATGAATGCATTGTGTGTTTCTGTGTGTGTAAGGGATGCATTGTGTGTAACGGTTGCATTGCTTGTGTATGTGTGTCTGTGTGTTTTCTGTGTGCAAGGGGTGCATTGTGTGTATGTGATGAATGTCAATCTCTCCTCCCGCTCCAATTTCCTTCTCCTCCTCCCAATTTCTCTCTTACCCCGCTCCTATTTTCTCACCCCCCCCTTATTTCTCTTTCTCACCCCCCCTTATTTCTCTTTCTCACCCCCCCCTTATTTCTCTTTCTCACCCCCCCTTATTTCTCTTTCTCACTTAGTTTGTGTTGGTATAGTATTCACCAACTATAGGTCAGGGCACAAACTTTAGTGCCATCCATTTTTAGTTGTTCATAGAAGTAGAGCTAAATCTGCTCTTCTTCCAAGAAAAAATCATTTGAATTAGCCTTTCAAAATACAACTTTGTATCACTTTAAAATGCATAAACTCTGAGCGTAGAGAATACACTGTTAAGTGACCATTTTCTATGTTTGTGAAAGTGTTAATTCAAATTCCATTTAAATTGCATGTTGTAAATTATTTAAAAACAACAAAAAAAAACCTATACTTTTGTAACCATTCTGGCATCATGAGATATTGTTACCATGGCATATCTGAAGCACATAGACTTTAGCATATTAAACAAGGTGCTGGAAATCTGAATTTTGTTAACTTTTAAATGTTCTCCACGTTTGTGTGTGTGTGTGTATACATATATATATATACACACACACACACACACACGCGCACACACACACACACACACACACACATTTTGTAATTGCTCCCCTACTTTTGTCCCTGGCCCCCAATGTGCCCCCCTAAATATGAATGCTGGAGACGCCACTGCCCACAGGGTCTTGGAAAACCACCAATAAACACGTACAATACACTCAGACACTCTCACACAAAATCCTTCCCTCTGTCTGTGAAACAATTACCTTACACAATGGGTAATGTAATTATCACAGGCAGAGAACTACAGTTTTTCCACATTATTCATAACTTTAAAAGTATACATCACATTCACATTTTCAGAATCAGCATACTCCAAATACAAACATGTCAAAATCATACAAATTGGTCCAGTGGGTCAAAAGTTGCCTTTGTGACCAAATGAAGCATGGCTTTTCTGCCCAAAACCAGTTCCACAAAGTCTTCTATCCTGGAGATAATTGGGAAGTAATCCAATTATCTCCAAAGACAGAGGCAAAACTCAATTGAACACATGGTAGCAAAAGACAATAAAATACATAAAAATATATAACTGTGCAGCTATTGCATAAAACAGGTACATTCAACATTTCCCCATATAGCTTAGATC
>OW240914.1:357081198-357096728 GCA_933207985.1 Pelobates cultripes
TGAGCGCACATTATTACTGAATGGCGCTCAGATCACATACATAGAGTTGAATTGCCATGGAGCCGAAGTCTTTCACATAGTCTTTCGTTATACGAATGGGCTCCATGGCATAGCTATCTGGGGTATCACTGTTCAAATAGGGCAAGTACCGAATGACCCGGCTTTTGTGTCTTTTCAGGGGAAAATCAAGCATTTCAACATGGGGCCATAGTCTAAAGGCAGCAGGCGGGCAACCAAGCTCCTCCAATGCACAGTGGCGAGATTGGTCTCGTCACAGTAGGTACACAAACAACCAGGATGGGGGTGTGAGTTTTTGAAGACCAGAAAAAGGCAGAAATTCCAAATAACTATTTCTCCTCCGTATATATATTAAGGAAGAACCTATAACAATAGATATGCAAATTATTGCTGCAAAAAACGTGCAGAAAAATTGTAATTGGCTAACTCAGGGCAAGGTGCTGCAGCAACGAAACAAAGCTCCTGGGCCTTACGGTATTCATCCACGAGTACTTAAGGAACTAAGTGTGGAAATAAGTGAACCTTCATCTTTCAAGGTTCTTTTCTTTCAGGAAGTGTTCTGGAGGATTGGAGGAAGGCAGATGTGAATTCCTGTATTAAAAAAGGGTTCAAATTCCTTGCTTGGAAATTATAGACCTGTGAGCTTAATTTCTGTGGCTGGGAAAGTATTTGAAAGGTTATTAAGGCATAATATTAAAAGATTCCTTGAGAAGGACGTGGTTATCAGCAAACTTCAGCATGGTTTTATAAAGCACAGGTCATGTCAAACTAACTTAATTGCATTCTACAAAGAAGTAAGTAGAAGTATAGATCAGGGTGTTGCAGTGGATGTGATCTATTAGGATTTTGTCAAGGCATGTGATACATTTCCACACAACAGATTAGTGCTCAAATTCAAAGAAATCGGTCTAGATGAAAAGTCTTGTTCTTGGGTAGAACATTGGCGTAAAAATAGAGTACAAAGAGTTGTCATTAATGGTAAATTTTCAAGCTGGACAGAGGTGGTAAGTGGTGTCCCTCAGGGTTCTGTTCTGGGACCCCTTTTATTTAACATGTTTATAAATAATCTTGAAAAAAGCATTGAAAGTCATGTTTCAGTGTTTGCAGATGACACAAAAATATGTAAAATAATAAAATGTGAGCAGGATATTGCTTTGCTGCAGAGGGATTTAGATAGACTGGAGGACTGGGCACTCAAATGGCAGATGAAATTTAATGTCGAAAAATGCAAAGTTGTGCACTTTGGCGTAAAGAATGCACAAGCAACATATACCCTTAATGGAAGCGAATTAGGGATAACAACACACGAAAAGGGCATTAATTCTCAGGATGAGAATATCATTTTGCCTCTTTATAAATCACTGGTAAGACCACATATTGAATATGCTGTGCAATTTTGGGCACCTTCTCTAAAGAAGGATATTATGGCACTAAAAAAAGTGCAGAGGTGGGCTACAAAATAATAAAAGGAACGGAACATATCAGCTATCAAGAAAGGTTAACAAATTTCAACCTCTTTAGTTGAGAAAAACATCGCCTCACAGGGGATATGATAACATTATACAAATATAAACCATTGTGTGGAAATCTATTCACAAACAGGACTTTACATAGGACACAAGGTCATGCATTTAGACTGGAAGAAAGAAGATTTAGTCTAAGGCAAAGGAAAGGTTTTTTACTGTAAGAACAATAAGGATATGAAACTTTTTGCCTGAAGAAGTGGTTTTATCAGAGTCCGTACAGATATTTAAACAGCACTTAGATGCGCACTTGCAAACACATCCTTCCCAGGGAGGAAAGTGGATTAATATTTGAATTTTCCCACGCTGTGTAATTTAACTCATAACTCTCTGATTGGTTACTTTCAATCCACCAGAGTGTTGTTATGAGTCAAATTACACAGCGTGGGAAAATTCCAAAGAACTTTCCCACGCTGTGTAAAAAGACACAGATGACTCTGATTGGCTGGATTTCAAGCTAACCAATCAGAGTGTTCTTTGGAATTTTCCCACGCTGTGTAGAATGACACAGAGCACTCTGATTGGCTGGATTTCAAGCTAACCAATCAGAGTGTTATGAGTCAAATTACACAGCGTGGGAAAATTCCAAAGAACTTTCACACGCTGTGTAAAATGACACCGAGCACTCTGATGGATTTCAAGCCAACCAATCAGACTGCTGTGACAGGTAACTGTAGAGACTTACCTGTCAGTCTCTTCATTTACTTGTCAGAGCACTCTGATTGGATGGCTTAAACCCACCAATCAGAGTGCTCTGAGCCTAACTGCAAGGCGGGTCAAGGCTTTATAAGCCTTCTCCCGCCCTGCAGAGCTCAGTCTGCGTGGCGCCCTCCATGGGTGAAAATTGATATTTTATTTTTTATTATTATTTTTTTTTTAAAGTGTGTCAGTTATTATGGATTTTTATTTGGCCTTTTTTTGGGCTGAAAGAAGAAGAGTTTAGAAGAAAGAAGAAGAACTTGATTCTTTCTTTGATGACATGAATGCAGTCTGTGGGGATATTCAATTTACTATGGAATGTAGCGTGACTACAATTAGTTTCCTGGATTTAAAGATCATTCAGCACGGGGACAGTTTTTTAACAGATTTACATACTAAACCCACAGACAGGAATAGTCTGTTGGAGTTTAATAGTTTTCATCCCCAGTGGACTATCCGTTCTTTAACCCGCAGTCAGTTCATTTGAGTAGCCAGGAATGTTTCGGACCCCTCAACTCGCCTACAGCGACCTAATGAGATGTGCAACAAGTTTCTAATTTGTGGCTATCCAGCTATACTCTTGAATTCTGAAAAAGAAAAAGTATTAGCCATTGAAAGGGATTCTTTGTTGAGACCCAAATTTAAATCTCCTAATAATCAGACTTGGATACCTTTTGTATCTACATACAATTTGTATAGCAACAAAGTGGCACATATTGTCCACAAACACTGGGGTATCCTTAAACGATCTTTCCCGAATATTCCGGATTTCCAAGGAACTCCCCTATTTTCGTAGCACAAAACCAGGATACTCCACTGTCTGTAGGCAATATTGTTGTTGCATAGCGACTTGGTGATGACGATGAGAAACTCCTTTCTCCTGGCCATGGTGAAAGCAGATAAATTCTCAAAGATACAGATACCTGAAAATGGATCAAGGATGGAGCTTGACTTGCAGATGGCTGCCATTATGGCTTCCTTAATGTGGTGGTAGTGAAACCTCACAATGGCATCACGAGTAACTGTTGAAATTAGAGTTTTGGAAGTCATGCACCTCCTTCAAAAATGAACAATACACAATAAGTCAATTAATTCCTCTTTTTATTAATATTTCTAAAACCTATTCCAAATATTAAATAATGGCAGATAAATAAAGTTGCCAGCAGCACATGTGGGGGGAGCTGGACATAGTGTGTACCTGAATGGCGCATTATCAGCAGCCAGTAACCACTGGTTGATGTATGGAGTATGTGAGCTCCAGGTCATCAGTGCTAAACAGATTCCAGGTCCCCTAGTTACAAAATGGCAGAGGTATAACTACACTTGACTTCAGAGTCTGCGCTTCGTAACCGGGGGCTGGAATACAGGCTGCTGGGCATCTCTGCTAAATGATAAGTAAATGCTTAACAGCTGACCCAGCAGTTACCATGGTTCCAGGCACCATAACCACTTCATATACATAACCCATTATTGTCCCTAAGATGGTCCTTTAAAATAAACGTGTGACCTTTCATTTCTTATGCCCTGTTCTGTTTAAAATATTGCAATCAACCTTCATCCTACAACTTTTGATCAGACTAATATATCAGTCATAAACTGCGTTGTGTGATATGGATGGAGATATTCACAAACCGAGAATTAGGACGTGTTGACAATAGAATCCATATTTCAGGACAGAATAAGTAACTAGTTTCCTAGCTCAGCAATACTACTCTAAAATGTGTATTTTCCTTTCCAGTCCTCCAGAACTGACAGTGTAGTGAATAAACGCCAGTGTCTAGCTAATCATTGCCCTGGGCTAGCCACGCCACTGTGAGTTTAGTCAATTTCAAGGTCCTGTAACGGGCATTGGGCCAGCTCTCACACACAGACCTGGCTGGCAATCCACCTCTGATCAGCTTGCAGTGTGGATCAGTCCACTTAACAAGTCCACACCGGATTACCCACGTCCATGTAATGCTTTGTGTCAGGCAGAGCAGCACTAATCAGCGGATTATCTGAGACAAGCGGCGTGCCTCACATCCATCAGCAAACCTGAATGGGACGCAGGCTGCGAGGCTGCCCAATGTCTTCCTAAACAGAGTCTACAGAAACTGCGCGCTTCGTCAAAATGCCTCTGAGTCGGTCCTTGTCTGTCAGCTCCCTGAACGGCCTTCCCCAATGGGACGACGAACAGCTCCCTGTGGGTGACTTGCTATTCTTTGAGATCTCGTGGGAAGTGACAAATAAAGGTTTGTGAGTACTCCACACCTAGCGAGCGGGCAGAGTCCTCTTTATCTCATGTATCAGTCTGTGTTACATTGTGTTATATTTTCCCCCAATTGTACAGCACTGCGGAATATGTTGGCACCTTAGAAATGCCAGAAATAATAATAATCTATTAATATGACACTGAATCCATACGTTCCCATCTCCTCTGTATGTAAGTGGCACTTCGATAGCTGAGTTAGTTACTGTGACGCCCAAATCAAGGATTATCTTGTTATTTGATAATGAGATCATTTTGTAAGACATGGTTTTTCGCTAAAATCTGCAAAATGTGTCATTGATTTGGGATGAAAGCCGGCGTGTGACCTTGGCACGGCTTTGGTAAATAGTGAGAAATCGATGGATGTAGGAGAAGTTGGGCTGAGACTCTGTTAGTTAATGTGTGACCCCGTGGATATGTTTACAGAAATTTAGTAAAAACACTGGGACAAAGTACAAACCCTCTGGACCCAGACAGACGGGACATTTTAAGTACAAATCATTATAAATTGTCAATTTTCTGAACTGCCGCTGAAAATATATAAATAAAAGAGAACTATGGAAAGAAATAAGAAAACAAATTGAAACGAGATGAAACCATGAAATATAACGATCACATTATGATATCGCAGTCAGGGGCTCTTTGTAGCTGTCAACCTGTTACTTACTAGTGGATCAGCGCTATGGACTATGTTGGTGCTATGTAAATACATCAGAAGAAGGACAGCAGAATATTTTAATACCATTTTACAGAACGAAGAGAGTTTTGTGGGTTTCTCCATTTATAAGCTTAAAACATCCCCCGAAAGTCCAGAAATGCTTCACATCTGATAAATCGGCTTAGCACCAAGGAATATACCCAAAATCCAAAAAGTGATTTGTAAAATTTGGGCAAAAAACATAGATATTAAAACTGTCTGGTTTAAAGTCACAGTTTGGCAATTTACATTTTGCAATGTGATTTCAGTTCAGTATAATCCACTGTTTACAATCCTTTGTACGTCCAATAAATATAAAGTTATTACATGCTGCAATATTCTGTTATTTGTATGTGAATTACTAGACTAATACATTTAATAACTAATTACTAGTTACATTCTAGTTATTAGATGTCTTCTACGTTGACATTAACCGTTTCAGTACACTAGGTGGCAGTCTAACACCACGCTATATTGGGTCTCCTACTGTAAGGCTAAGGGTTATTCCAGCGCGTTCAGCTGCTCGGTTTCTGGTTTTATCAGTGTTACCCGGATTATCAATATATAACATTATGTAATACAATACAGAGGGCAGCGACAGCCTTGGGACGCCGGCAGTCAGTTGTAGTTCTTTGTTAATACACGCACCGTCATATTTGTTTGTAAGAATTTAATTTCCTCCTAAAGCAGGAGTTGGGATTTGGTTTGAAACCATTAATGCCATTTCTGAATGAGCACCCATGAGTTTCAGCATCAAACACAGAGTTTAGGAAATTCATGGCGCCGAATACATAAATACAAAGTAAATTCATTATTTTATCATATTAAACACTTTCTGGAAAACGTACTCCAGCTGCTTTGTAATCGTCCACGCTGAATACATTATAATGTCCCGGCTAGTTTTCAATAGAAAATGTGTGACTGACACAGCCTGCATGGAAACAAAATGGTTTCATTTTCAATCTGACATTAACTTACTTTATACATTTTTATATCCTTCTCCGTAAATTTTAAACCTTTAATTACATACAGGAAGCTCCTGTAAGTTCTAAGCAGGCTATTAACAGAGCAGGAAAATAAATTCTATATTAAACAGAATTTTCAGTAAAGGAAGTATAAACATTAGATCTCTCCTTACAGGAAGTGCTAGGAAGGCTGTGTAAGTCACATGCAGGGAGGTGTGTCTAGGGCTGTATAAACGAAGTGATTTAACTCCTAAATGGCAGAGATTTGAGCAATGAGACTGCAGGGGCATGAACTATATGTCAAAACTGTTTTATTAAACTACAGTTGTTTTGGTGACAAGAGTGTGCCTTTAAGGGTAAAATCCAATCTGTGATTAGAGCTTAGTTTGAGAATGCACTTTTTGCATAAACCTTGCGATTCACTTTAACTCCCCCAATTTAGAGAATAAACCTCACTGTCGAGTGAATTCTGCAAAGAGGAAATTGAAGAGACACATTTAGCTCAAGAATAGCAGATCTTAAAAAAAAACAACAAAAAACACCTTCTTCTTAACAGCATTCTGCATTTCCCTTGTGATTTCCCCCCATCCCCCATTTGGTCTATGTTCAGCACCGTTACAGACTGGCAGTGACAGAGCTGGCAGCAAAGCTAGCCAGATTGTGGGATTCGGGCCGCGGGTCTCAGAATTCCGTTAATTACTCCAGCGGAGTATCGAATGGATCTGGGCTCGGATCAGCGGCAGCTAAAACTCTCTTTTCTCTTACAGTCGGTGGCATCTATACGGTGATCCAGACTAAAGCCAAGATCACGGCGGACGAATGGGGAGACAATTATTTCATGATTGGACCATATTATGAGCAAAACGTCAGGACCCAGGTGGAGATCTGTGACCCTCCAGATCCTGTCATTGCTAAAGCCATCGATACCTTACAAGCCAATGGGTGCCAGGTAAAGAAAGTGTTAGTTCACTGGCAAGCTATCTCTCACAGTCTCAGCTGGTACTTTAGTGAGGGTTAAACTCATCCTATTAAAGGCTTTATTATCTGATCTCTGCCCCTAACCGAATTACGCAGAGCAAGCCTTCTGGAGACTCTGCCAAAATATCCCGGCGTATCAATCACCACGAACATTTATCATAGTATTTGTTTCATTGAATAGTTTTTATTAAATACATTTCACATTGTACAACTCACAGAGAATATTAAACATGTTATTCTTTGTTACCTTTAAACTTGTGACAGTGTAATTCACAGGACTAACCTTAGTGAATAGCTATCTCTAGAGAGTAATTCTGGGCTCGATGAAACACGTTAATGAAAACATTAAATCAGGGATGGCCAAAAATTTGAAACAGGGGATCTACTTTTTTGGTACTTATCTTAACACCATCTAACACCTACCACAACAAGAAGACAGTCTTAAATTAGAGGGGCGAAGATTTAAAAATAATATCAGGAAGTATTACTTTACTGAGAGGGTAGTGGATGCATGGAATAGCCTTCCAGTTGAAGTGGTAGAGGTTAACACAGTAAAGGAGTTTAAGCATGCATGGAATAGGCATAAGGCTATCCTAACTATAAGATAAGGCCAGGGACTAATTAAAGTATTTAGAAAATTGGGCAGACTAGATGGGCCGTCACATTCTATGGTTCTATGTTTCTATCTCAATGAAGTGATGCTCTCAGTTTCACCCTTCCACATTTAACACTCAAAACTGTGTTCATAGTGACAGCCACTAGAGGTGCTTTCACTGCACTGACGCAGGAAACCTTTGAGTTCAGTCCTTTCCTATGTGGAAGCTTAAATGCTCACATGGCACTAGTCACGCATTAGGTCCCCTATGCTCCTTTTTCAATACTCGTGGAAGTCACACCTCCTCCATGATAAAGTAGGTGAGCAACGACGAGGGAAAAATGTAATTTAAACCTTTGGTGTTTTTTTTAAATGTATTGCAATTTTTTTAATGCAAGTAGGGACACCAGATATGTACTGGTTGGATTTAAAGGGACACTCCAGGCTCCCACACACGTTAGACGCACTGTGTAGGTTAGGTTACAGTTCGGTATACTGGGTGCGTTTATATTATTAACGGGACATTCCAGGCTCCCACACACGTTAGGTGCACTGTGTAGGTTAGGTTACAGTTATACTGGGTGGGTTTATATTATTAAAGGGACACTCCAGGCTCCCACACACGTTAGATGCACTGTGTAGGTTAGGTTACAGTTAGTTATACTGGGTGGGTTTATATTATTAAAGGGACACTCCAGCCTCCCACACACGTTAGATGCACTGTGTAGGTTAGGTTACAGTTAGTTATACTGGGTGGGTTTATATTATTAAATGTACATGTAACGGCACCCCGGGCATAAAAGGGGTTAAAACCGTTTAGGAGATATTCCCTTCCCAGATATAAAGGCAGCTACCAAGGACACCAATCTGCCGAACAGGATGAACCATACGAATGCTCCAAACCATACGAATGCTCCAAACAGCCGAACAGGAAAAAACATACGAATACGTTTACACGCCAGACAGCCAAATAGTAAAATCATACGAATAATCCCCCCAAGTACAAGACGCAGCTCCGTATTGAGGGTCAGCAGGTGATCTGTTTAATCTGGGCTACCTGCCCGGTATTTATGCAGGTCTTCCACCAGGTGGACACTCCCATAAGGGACCTGGTGGGAAACTGTGACACAAATTGTACATTGACCAATAGAAACAGTTTAACAGTAAACACTCCCACATGCACATTATAATCCTTCCTCTTTATCCTGGAGATAATTGGGAAGTAACTCAATTATCTCAGAGGATACAGGCAAATCTCCATTTTACACACGGTGAGGAAAACACGTAAAAATATACAATATTACAACTACCGAACAGAATAGGTACATTCAACATATCTTCGATAGCTTAGATCTGAGCGCACATTATTACCGAATGGCGCTCAGATCACATACAGTTCAATCACCATGGAACCAATGTCTTTCACATAGTCTTTCATTATACGAATGGGCTCCATGGCATAGCTATCTGGGATAGCACTGTTCACACAAAGTACCGAACGACCCGGCGTTCGTACAAACGCATGAGACAGTAGAAGGGAGGTCAACAGCTTCAGCGGTGTTCGTGTGAAAGTCATAGCCGTTTCCAGTTCCAGGGAATCGTCGACGAACACCACTGAGCATTCGTCTGTTTAAGATGGCCGCTGCCACGTGTTCGGCTATACGAACAGCGGCCACCCTGCGTTTGTCAATTAAGCTGCGGTTAACCGCAGCTCCAGGGAGGTAAATTGCTGGCACACTCCTTACCCAGGTGGTCCGGTCATTCGTCTGTTGGTTCGGTAGATTAAATTTACTGAACGCCCTGGCAGAAAGGCACAAACAAGCCTTTCTGCAGGGAGAAATAAAGGTTTTTACATAGGGGCCATAATGCTGGGGCAGCAGGCGGGCAACCTGCCTTCCCCAGAACATAGTGGCAAGGTTGGTTTCGCCACATCTTTCCCCTTTCCCAAAAAGACTAACAAGGTATCTGGCCTCCTGTCGGTCAGTGCCTTGGTTAGTCCAGCAACCCACCCACAAAATATAATCAGTAGAGTAGCCCACCCCCAATAACTGTTTACTGCACCTGGGGAAACGTGTAACCTGTCTCTGTCCAGGGGCTCCATCATGGCTGTGTTGGGTACGGGTACTCCGGATCTGTGGGTTGCGTGGTGAGCAGAGACCAGTGGTACTCTGCCCTGGTGCCAGTGCTTCAGCTGGAGTAGCCAGGTTGGAGCTTAGCTGGGAAGAGGGGGTAGTAGGCTCCTCTCCCTAGACCCAGTGCTGCTGCTGGAGGGGGAGACCGACTGTCTCCCCTTTTGATAAAAAGTCCTGCTGCTTGGGATCTGGACAGACTGTCCCGCACCCCTGTAGACCAGGCGCAGAGGCCGCGGTCCCATATGCCCCATCTGGGCGAATAAGGTATCCCCTTTGGGGAATAAGCTGCCGCTGGGGAGAGGTGGTAATAGGCTCCTCTCCCTGAAACACTCTCTGCCGCTGGGGAGGGAGACTGATTGTCTCCACTCCCAATACAATGTCCTGCTGCTGGGGAGAGAGAGACCGACTGTCTCTGCTCCTTGTAGGACATACTGCTGCTGGGGAAGGGGGACGATGCTCTCCTTTCCCTGCGAAGGTAGCTTGGGATCTTTACGGGCCATCCAGCATCACTGTGGTTCTGGTACAGAGACCATGGTCCCATCTGTACCATCTGGGGGTGCAGTATCTCCCCTTTGTGGGTTAAGCTGCCGCTGTGGAGAGGGGGTAACATGCTCCTCTCCCTGCAATTCACACTGCCGCTGGAGAAAGGAGACGCTGCTCTCTATTCCCTGCAATTCACACTGCCGCTGGAGAAAGGAGACGCTGCTCTCTATTCCCTGCAATTCACACTGCCGCTGGAGAAAGGAGACGCTGCTCTCTATTCCCTGGAATTCACACTGCCGCTGGGGAAAGGAGACACTGCTCTCTATTCCCTGCAATTCACACTGCCGCTGGGGAAAGGGGATGCTGCTCTCTATTCCCTGCACTTCACACTGCAAAGGAGACGAGGCTCTCTATTCCCTGCAATTCACACTGCCGCTGGGGAAAGGAAATGGTGCTCTCTATTCCCTGCAATTCACACTGCCGCTGGGGAAAGGAGACAAGGCTCTCTATTCCCTACAATTCACACTGCCGCTGGGGAAGGGAGACGAGGCTCTCTATTCCCTGCAATTCACACTGCCGCTGGGGAAAGGACACAAGGCTCTCTATTCCCTGCACTTCACACTGCTGCTGGGGAAAGGAGGCGAGACTCTCTATTCCCTGCACTTCACACTGCTGCTGGGGAAAGGAGACGCTGCTCTCTATTCCCTGCAAATCAATCTGCTGCTTGGGATCTGGGCCGATCGCTCAGCATCACTGCCGCTGGGGAGGGAGGACGCTGCTCTCCTCTTCCTGCAATTCAATCTGCCGCTGGGGATCTGGGCCGACCGCCCAGCATCCCTGTAGGACCGGTCGAGAGACCTCGGTCCCATCTCCACTTGACGGCTGGAGGTCCTCCCAGTACACCTTGACAATAAGTGTTAAGGCAGTGGTGTATCCTGGTTTTGTGCTGCCCTAGGCAGGACAAAACTCAGGCGCCCCCTCCCCCCGCGCCACCCCCACCCAACCCTTCCCCCCCGCTCCACCTTCTAAATACACACACACACAGTCAGACACACACACACACAGAGTCACACACACACACGGTCAGACACACACACAATCAGACACACACAATCACCAAGACAACACTTTTTTATTCAACCCCCCCCCCCCAGCCTCCTTACCTTTGGGAAAGCTGGGCGGGGGGTTCTCTCTCTCCCTGGGGGTCCAGTGGCTGCCGGTCGGGCTGATGGGCTGGCTGCTGGGTGGGGAGCACTTCCTCTGAGCACTCTGCTCAGCTTCCTCGCTCACCGCAGAGTGAGGCTGGGAGCCGGAATATGACGTCACTGTGGTTCCGGTACAGAGACCATGCCCTCGCGCGCAGCTTGATGAGACCGGGGCCGCAATAGGACGTCATATTCAGAGACAGAACACACAGCTTCCCCTGCGGCCACCAGAGGAGCTCCCCCTGCGGCCGCCACCCAAGTTCACCCTGCGGCCGCAAGCACACCTGTCTGCCCACAGGTAGCAACAAGTGTGTATGTCAGTGGGAGTGTATGTCTGTGTCACGGTGTGTGTGTGTCTGTCTGTGTCACAGTGTGTGTGTGTGTGTGTCTGTGTCACGGTGTGTTATGTATGTCTGTCTGTGTCATGTAATGTGTGTGTGTCTATGTCACGGTGTCTGTATCATGGTGTGTCTGTCATGGTATATGTGTGTCATGGTATGTGTATGTGTCATGGGGTGTGTGTGTGTTAAAATAGTGTTTTTACTCACCTTTTTTTTTTTCCCGAACGTCGTGCTGGTCTCCCCTCGACTGGCCCTGGCTCTATCAAGCTTGATGATCTCAGCCAATCCGCACTGATACAGGAAGCGCCTCTAGTGACCGTCTGAGTGCCTGTCACTAGAGGAAGCAATGTAAACACTGCCTTTTCTCTTAAAAGTCAGTGTTTACATTGAAAAGCCTGCAGGGACAGGCTATAGACACCAGAACCACTACATTAAGCTGTGTGTGTGTCTGTGTGTGCGCGCGCCTGCTAGTGAGTGAGCTTGTGTTTTTATGTCAATGAGCTGATGTATATCAGTGAGATTGTTTGTCTATGAGGCTGTGTATCAATGAGCTTGTGTGTCAGTGAGATTGTCTGTGTCTGCATGTGAGTATGCTTACTGTATAATTAAACATTTTACTCTGAAAGGACCAATATTTTACATATATATACATATATATATCTCTATCATCTGTCCTGGCAAGACATAGCCTTACATATTACATGCGACAATATATGGCACAATGACTTATGGGGCTGGCATAGATTTTTTTCCAGGGCTGCTTTGTATCCCCAGTCGGTCCCTGCTGGAGGTCCTCATGCAGAGCGTATTTCGTTTAGTGATTGTTGGAGTCTCTGTGAAGGTTAGTGTTAAGTTGGGATTGTTAGCGTTACGAGGGGCTAAGTTTTAGATGGCTTAGGGTGTGATTATGGGGTGTTTAGGGTTTAAATGGAAGTTTCTGTGGAATAAAGAAACATCTATTACACTGCTTTACCCGCCCTTGTAGGTTTATTTCGGTCGATGGCTCATTGAAGGAAGTCCATTCGTCATTCTGTTTGACATTGGGTCTGCGGCCTGGAATCTGGATCGGTGGAAGGGAGAATTTTGGGAAGCGTGCAGTGTGGCGATCCCATTCCATGACCGAGAGGCCAACGATGCTCTTATATTTGGGTCTCTCACCGCTTGGTTCTTAAAAGAGGTAAATTTCACAAATAGAGATTCGGTGACAGTGATATCTGGCGGGAGCACACATTTTCTGCTTTTTTTTAATACACTGCAATGAATATCCGATACACACCATAAACTGTTTGAACTAAATGTCATTTTGATAATAATATGTAATAACTGCCAGAACTCCGACATCGTCATATTCTCTCTCCAACTCATTGCCGTCAGGTTTGCTCGGCCCGACATCGCTGCCGTATCTTTGTTTGTCCAGGAAACATGCTGGATGGCATTGATAATTATTATAACTGTATACGATGAATATTATAACACAGAATATCTTGATTTATCAGGAATAATGGAACAAAATGGGATCTCCAAGAATTCCATCACAGATCTGTCACTACAGTCCATTGAAAGGGTAGTAGATACCTGGAATAGCCTTCCAGTGGGAGCGGTAACAGTGATATAGAAAGGGTAGTAGATACCTGGAATAGCCTTCCAGTGGGAGCAGTAACAGTGATATAGAACGGGTAGTAGATACCTGGAATAGCCTCCCAGTGGGAGCAGTAACAGTGATATAGAAAGGGTAGTAGATACCTGGAATAGTCTTCCAGAGGGAGCAGTAACAGTGATATAGAAAGGGTAGTAGATACCTGGAATAGCCTTCCAGTGGGAGCAGTAACAGTGATATAGAAAGGGTTGTAGATACCTGGAATAGCCTTCCTGTGAGAGCAGTAACAGTGATATAGAAAGGGTAGTAGATACCAGGAATAGCCTTCCAGGGGGAACGGTAACAGTGATATAGAATGGGTAGTATAACCCTGGAAAAGCCTTCCAGAGGGAGCAGTAACAGTGATATATAAAGGGTAGTAGATACCTGGAATAGCCTTCCAGTGGGAGCAGTAACAGTGATATAGAAAGGGCAGTAGATACCTGGAATAGCCTTCCTGTGAGAGCAGTAACAGTGATATAGAAAGGGTAGTAGATACCAGGAATAGCCTCCCAGTGGGAGCAGTAACAGTGATACAGAAAGGGTAGTAGATACCTGGAATAGCCTTCCAGTGGGAGCAGTAACAGTGATATAGAAGGGGTAGTAGATACCTGGAATAGCCTTCCAGTGGGAGCAGTAACAGGTATATAGAAAGGGTAGTAGATACCAGGAATAGCCTTCCAGTTGGAGCGGTAACAGTGATATAGAAAGGGTAGTAGATACCAGGAATATCCTTCCAGTGGGAGCATTAACAGGGATATAGAAAGGGTAGTAGATACCTGGAATAGCCATCCAGTTGGAGCAGTAACAGCCATATAGAAAGGGTAGTAGATACCTGGAATAGCCTTCCAGTGGGAGCAGTAAAAGTGATATAGAAAGGGTAGTAGATACCTGGAATAGCCTTCCAGTGGGAGCAGTAACAGTGATATAGAAAGGGTAGTAGATACCTGGAATAGCCATCCAGTTGGAGCAGTAACAGTGATATAGAAAGGTTAGTAGATACCTAGAATAGCCTTCCAGTGGAAGCAGTAACAGTGATATAGAAAGGGTAGTAGATACCTGGAATAGCCTTCCAGTGGGAGCAGTAACAGTGATATAGAAAGGGTAGTAGATACCTGGAATAGCCTTCCAGTGGGAGCAGTAACAGTGATATAGAAAGGGTAGTGGATACCTGGAATAGCCTTCCAGTGGGAGCAGTAACAGTGATATAGAAAGGGTAGTAGACACCTAGATTAGCCTTCCAGTGGCAGTAGCATAGTATAGGAGTATATATTAGATTATGAACTAATCTGGATATTGGTGTGAGGTTTTGTAATTTGTGACTAAACTGAAAAGCGATTTTTATTTTGGGGCAGTCATTATTTTTGTATGTAGTGATTTCCGATTTTTTTCTGCAAAGTAATTAAATATAAAAATAATATTAAAACCGGGAACACGATGGTTATTATAGGTCCATAGAATATTTTCTTTATTTGAATGAAAGCTCGTCTTACCATAAATCCAATTAATAGGTTCTGTTACTTTTTCACTAAGATTTAAAGGATTAGATTAAAAGATTAAGTGCAAACGACTTTTATTTCAAGTATTACAGATGACATTGAATTGTCATTAACGGCTTCTATGACAACACAGCCAACAAAAGCAATTTTAATTTTCCATCTAAGCTTCACCCCCTTTCCCGGCAAATTACCTTAATATATAATAATTATATAGAAACTGTCACTTTGTGGCAATCGGAACCCTGAAACTTATTCTAAAGCAGAGACACCCATCTACAGCATGCAAAGCCCCCCCATCTTTAATATGTAACCCCCAACTACAGCCTGCAAAGCCCCCCATCTTCAATATGTAACCCCCATCTACAGCATGCAAAGCCCCCCCATCTTCAATATGTAACCCCCAACTACAGCCTGCAGAGCCCTCCATCTACAATATGTAACCCCCAACTACAGCCTGCAGAGCCCTCCATCTACAATATGTAACCCCCATCTACAGCATGCAAAGCCCCCC